>VRLP01003763.1:0-58616 GCA_009660295.1 Lophius piscatorius | reverse complement strand
AAAAGATTTTGATACTAATAAAAATACCAAAAAAGAAAAATTAGATGGTTTTTACGAAGATGATATATATGAAGTAAATAAAATTCTTGCAAACAATTTTATTGAAATAAAGAACAGTAAATCTCAAGAAGTTAAAAAGGTCTTAATGAGTAGGGTAAAAATTGTTAAATAAAATTTAGTTCTTATTTAGCAAATAAAAAAATTGGTTTCACGAGGATTCGAACACGGTCGCACGCACCGCACGCTTCGCGCGCTGTGCGCGCGACATTCAATATTAATAGATTTTATAATTATCATTTAATTTTGTAACTTTAAATGTCTTATATGTTGTTTTGTTTCTAAACCAAAAAATATAAAATATAATAAAAATATTTTATATTTTCTAATATTTTCTGATTTATAAAAGTTATAATATTTCTTCTATAAATTTTATTTATCACAAATATGGTTTTGATTTATATATTTTTATTGTTTGAGTTAGAATGATGTCTATTGTTTCTAACGTTGCAGTGTTTTAAAATATATTGGCTAATTCTAATACGTTTTAAATCATTAAAGAATAAAAAGAAAAAAAGTATAGGAAACCAATGTCAAGAATAAGAAATATATTTAATGTAATAGGATATGCATGTTCGTTATTAAATGTTGTAAATGCTGCAACTGCTGCTTATAGTTATTCTTCAAGCAACATGACTGGAGGAAATGTAGGGAATTCTGGATATTATGGTGGGAGAGCTATGCCGTCTGCAGGAACTGAAGATATGAAATCAAAATCAAATAATTTAGCTGCATTGACTCAAGGACAGATTGCTACAAATGCTTTATCAAGAGCAGTCGCAAATACATTGGATTATAATGCGCTTAAAAATATGAATATTGATATGAGTCAGAATCCAATGTGCGCGGGATTAACTATAGAAGGAAAAGCAGCAGAATTAAAACAGGAACAGATAAAGCAATGTTTCTTACAAAAACAAGAAAAGAAAAAAACAGCACAGGCAATAGCAAGTAAGATTATTGAAACTCCTAAGCAAAATAAAGAATGTATTGTTAAATATGATGCTAAGGCTGGTGCTTGTAACGCTGAAAAAGTAATGGGTAATATTATAGGAGAACCATACTACAGACTAAAAGTTCATGGTGGTAATGTTGTTGTTTTAAATATAAAAGGAAGAGATGTTCTTATGGCAGTCGTCGAAACAATAAGTTATAGGGTGAAGCCCAAGGAAAAGGAAGCACAATCTTGTTTCAAAGATAACGCAGGTGCTGAATATACATTTAATGTTCTTGGAAATTTATTGGAAAAAAGAGGAGAATTACCTAAGCCTGTTCAAAAAGAAGATGATGATTGTACCGAGTGTATTCAGAAATTGGCTAAAAAAGCTATCGCTATTGAAGGTAAATTGACTGCTTGTGGAGGATGCGATAATTCTTCGACTCTTGTTGGAATGACCAAAGGAAACTTTAAAACAGATAATAAATCAAAGAAAAATGATGATGATAGTTCCGACAATGAAAAGAAAATAGTAAAATAAGATATTATTTAATTAAAACAAATCTAGTTATCAATTCATATTTTTCAATTTCCTTATATATATTAATTACCATATAAGGGAAATCAGTTATAGAATGCCTTTATTTTTTTTACACTTAAAAATAATTAAAAATAATATTTTGGGAATCTTAATAAATTTTTATTTCTAAAAAAAATATTTTAATCCTTTATAATTTATTAATTTTTTGAATTCATATAAAAGTAAAAGGGTCATACGGTAACTCTTCATAAACATTATATCTTTCAGAAAATATATCTTCTGTCCTAACGCTTTCTGACCCATAAATACTTTTTCTTCCACATTCCTTCAATATCTCAACATCCTCTACTAATTTTATTTTACTAGTAGCTCTAAATTTAAAGAATGTTCTTTCATCATTTGTTTCACAATGAACATCTGTTGACTTATCTACAGCTATTAGAAAAAAAGGAAATCTAAATTTCTCATGTTCCTCTATATGCATATTTCTATTTTTTTCTATCAAACATTCAATACCCTGTTTTATACATTTCAAATCTTCCAATACTTTTTTTTTCTCTTTTATTTCATCCTTAAGATTTTGTAATCTATACTCCTTCCCATCTTTTACCACCATATTCAACGCTCTCATTACACTCAAAACATCATATATCCTTCTTCTTAAGGTATTACTATTTTTGTTATTTACCTTACTACACAAAAATTTATATGTACAAGAACCATGCTCACGCAATAAATTATACACAGAAGAACTTATCTTCTTCAGACCATCTCTTCTATTGTCTGATAATAGATTCTCGGATAAATCCATAAGGGGATGTATAAAAAAGGTAAACAAAAAAATGAATATGAGATGAAAAAGAATGGATAATTTTTTAAGTGAAAATATTTTAGATGCAAATATATTAAAATCAATTGTTGTTGATTTGAAATAGAAAAATAGAAAATAGAAAAATAAAATAAATGAAGGTAAATTAAAATAAAAAATAATAGTGCATGCAATAACATTAAAAAATTAAAAAGAAATAATATTTCATATAAAAAATATTTTAAAAAAAAGAATGTCAAACACCAAAGCATGATTTTAAGTCAAACATAAAAGAATGATTATAAATTAAAAATATGGTATATTTTATAAAATGATTAATAAATTAAAAGTATGATATATTTTATAGAATGATTATAAATGAAGTCAAACACGAAAGAATGATTTATGCCATATTTTATTTTTAGAATAATTAAAAAACATAGAAGATATTTTAAATTTAATTACAAAAGAGCATAATGTTTTTCTTTAAGTATTATTTTATAGAATAATTAATAAACATAAAAAAATAATAAAATAAGATACAGTATTATTATGAGTCCAATTATTTTATAATAATAAAAAATATTTAATACAATTTTATAGTAAAAAATGAACTCTTGAATTAGATTTTAATTCTTATTTCATATTTACTTCAAGTTAAATTCTTTATTATAATTATATTAAAAAGATATTAATTAAAAAGAATAATTTTTTAAATTGGAGAAGATATTATTATTTTTTATAAACAAGAATATTATTTCATAAAAAATATTTATTTTATTCATATTTTATCATTGGATTATATTTCTCTGCTTTCTCACATTCATTTATTTCAATATTTATTTTATATTTTTCTTCAAAATATTTCTTAAGTTCATTTAACAAATACAATTCATCGTATTCTTTATCGTTCTTTGTCATTATGTATGACATTCCCATATTATCTTTTATTTTATATTTTTTAAATATATTTTTATATTCAGATATATTTTCTTTTATATTTATATTTTTACTTAATAAATTATCACATTCTTTTTTCCATTCCGGTTTATCTTTACCTACTCCTATTATTATTTTATTCTTTTTTAGTTTCATTATTTTTTTATGAATATTTTTAAATTGCTTTTTTATAATATCTACACCAGAAAAGATATTATTATTTTTATTATCATAAATACATGATATCCAGGAAGGCGATTCATCGTAATATTTTTTAAGCAGGGTTTTACTAATACTGTTTAAAATAGGATATGTGAGATTCAATGTTACTTTTATAAATTCTTTGAAAATAATATTATTTTCTTTTCCTCCCATGGCTAAATAATCATCTTTCAGATTTATCATTTCATAAAATCCATATTTTATAGCATCTCTGTAAAGCATTTTTTCAAAAGCATTCTCTGTTTCTTTTATGTTAAAATTAATTCCTTCAGAAAAATATTTTTCTGCGAAAGAAAAATCATGCGAATATTCCTTCAGGGAAAAATAATTTTCTATAAATTCTATAAAATTATAAATTTTTAAAATGGATGTTTCTGCAACATTCTCATCAAAATTGGCATCTTCATTATGATCTCCACATGTAGCTAATGTCATACGTGTAGCAGCTACACCATATTTATCTAGAACTTGATCTACAGTCATGAAATTACCAGTACTTTTAGACATCTTTTCATTGTTAAGAAGTAAATGACCGTTAGTAAATATTCTAAGAGGATATTTTGAAGAATCAAAAAGTGCTACATGGTTGAAGAGGAAGAAAAGCAGATGATTTTTTAATAGGTCTTTCCCACTAACACAAATCTACGGGATAGAAATATTCAAATGCTTTTCTACATTCAATAAGTATCATTTTATGTTTATCATCTATTTTATCCATTACAATTTCGTTTCCTTCAAAAATATATTTCCATACTTCATCGGATAAAAAACTTTTTTTAAATATTTCATCCTTTCCTTCTAAATCTTTGAATAAAAGATTTTTAAACGTATAAAAAGCCATGTATATTGTAGAATCACTTAATGAATCTATTATATATTTTTCATCAAATGGTATTTTTGTTCCCAATCCAAAGCTTCTACTAAATCCCCATTTATCTATCCATTCCACACCATCTAATAAAATATCTTTTGTTTCTTTTGTAAGTATCATAGAATTAATATGTTCTAATACTTTATCTTTCCATTCTCTAGAATTATAATTTATAAACCACTGATCTGTTAACGCTACACAACATATACCACCACTTCTACTTATTACTTCACTTTCAGGTTCATAATATTGTATAAAATCTTCATTGATGATACTTCCTTCTATATTTGTTTCTAATATTTTTTTTATCTTATTCATGTAATTCTCAGTTATACTGATATCTTTTATTTCTTTTTCTAATGTACTTTCTTCTTTCTTGGAAGTTTTAAGAAGTATATCATCTTTGATATCTTTTATATGTAATTCTACACCTTTAAAATCCATTTTTACAATATCTTCTGCGTGTATATCCTCCAATACATCAACTTCTAACTGGTATTTAATATTATTATAAACTTTCTCTTCTACAATAAAAATTTGTTTATGCATAGAAATTCTTTTAAAAATAGAATCTTTTCTTAAAATAACAGAAATCCCCATTTTTTTATTTTTAACTTCTTTGATCATTTCATCTGGAATCCTAACACATAAATTCTCATTATTATTTTTTATTATCAACAATTTAATTTTTGCTGGTAAGACACCTTCACCTTTCATTCTATCATGATCCAAACAAGGTTGATTATCCACTGGACAAAATATTGTATTTCTCTTACCAAAAGACAAATACCCCAATCTCTTTAACTTATTAAATTGATATTTTATGAATGAATCATAATATGGATTTATATCCGTTGTAATAAAAGATCTCCTCCAATCCACATTTATATGAAAATTCTTCAAAGAATTTATATTTAATCCTGGAAATGTTTTAAGCCAGTGTATAGGATCAGTAAATGGTTTAGGATCATCAAAACCCAAAGATTTTAAAATTTTTGTAGTAGGACCATCTTCACCTCTTTTTATTTCATTTTCCAATTTTTGTGCAGATGCAGAAATAGGCATACCCGTACAATGAAATGAAAAAGGAAATAAAACATTAAATCCACGCTGTTCTTTATACCTGGACATAAATTCTGATTTGGAAATAGAATATAAATGACCTAAATGCAATCTACCATTCATATAAGGATATGGAAATGTTATAAAATATTTTTTACGTGCATAATCTACCTCAGTGGTATTTTCATCTTTAAATTCTAATTCTGTTATAAAATTAAGTTTCGTTGAATTTTTTGTGTTCATGGGTAAACGTAAGCTGAAAAAAATATTTTTACACAAAATAAAATTAATTTTTTTTCAGATAATATTTTAATTGTTATATAAATGTGTACCTGTAAGTTTTAGTTCATTTCTGAAACTGTTGGTTCTTTAAAACATGAATAACCTGTATCAACTGGTATCGTTACATTTATTTATTAATTATATTTTATCTTATGTCCAGAAAATTAAAATTTAGCATATGATACACATCATTATCCCTCTCTCAATTTCTTACAGATGTCTAACTTCTTTCTTGAGATAGTATTAGCCAACTCAAAAATTAATATAAGGATTGCCATTACACCAACAAAACATTATTTTAATTTAATAATTAGATCTTGTATAAAACGTAGTCAAGTTATGTTATCGAACTTTTACCCATCCAAATATATTTTTTCTTTTCTTTTTGATTTTTTGATTTTTGTAAAATACATAAGAATATCCCTGTAGAAAGTTAATTTAATTATGGTAAGATGCCTTGATAGAATAAAGGTAATAAGAAAAATAGTAGCTAATCAAATATCATCTAACATGTAATATTTAATTAGTAATTGTATGAATATATACTATTTAAATGATTAATTAAATAAAATAAGCGTTTAAAATAAAACCAATTTTATTTCTTTACCTTCTGTGGATATAGTAAATCTGTTTACAAGAGCTTTAAAACTTTTTTGTGGTAAGTGATTCAAATATAATTGGGATCTCGTTACTATATAACCATAACTAAATCAAACATATTCTTCCCCTGGTTGAAAGAAGTTATTTAAAGATAAAATAATTTAATTTTAAAACAAAATAAACATTAACTTAGTTTAATTCATATTTTATCCTTCACCACATGTTTCAATAATTTCTTTATCTCTTTTTTATCTCTTCCATCACAATCAGTCAAATTACACTTACAATTCTTCATTCGATGATAACTATCTAACTGGGTAAATATTTCTACGTTTAAATCCGAGCTACTCTTTTCTAAATCTTTGCATATAGAACAGAATTCATCACAATTATTTGTTTTTTCACATACTCTTAACATAGAACCATAGATTGTTGGTTTTAATTCTTTCTGCTTTTTAAAATTCTTAGCTCCTTTTTTGCATGTTTTCCACCAAGTGTATATTCTATTAGCATATTCAAAACAACACACATTAAGTTTATCATCAGAAGAATGACAGAGCATGGATATTCCATTAAGTACGGTGCTTATAAATTCATCCCCACTTTCTTTTATGTATAAATTAACATTCTGCATAAATTGTTCCAAAATCTTCATTTTTTCTTCTTCTGTAAAATCTGATAAATGGCTGAATATTTCTTTAGCCGTCGTACAACAAAGTCCTCTAACATTTTTTTCAGTAGCTAATTTTATTATTAAATTAAGCCTATCAATCCAAATGTTACAATGTGTAACTTTTATTGCAACACAGCAGAGAATACATGTTTTGGCAATTACTGAATCATATTTCTGTTCCAATGAATTAAATATAAGCCATCCATCATCAAATTTCCTGTACGTAATACATACACCTATCATTGATGCATTAACACTCTCTGGTCCTTTTTCTTTGTTGAAAAACCACATTTTCATACAATCAAGATATTTATTTTCTACAGATTTTATTTCTAACCATTCTTCTTGATCTTTCCATCCATTTTCATATCCTACATCCTCATTCATCTTTTCTATAATTTCAATAACACTATTTTTACAAATTCCATTTATTTTCATATTCTCATTTTGTTCAATAGGTTTAAGTTCTTTCATTATACTTTCTTCCATATAAAATCCATCAGTTTTTATTCTCTTAGCATTTTTCAATTCATTTTTTACTGCAGTAATACTTTTTTCACTATCGGGATGCATTGAAAAGATTAAAAATAATCTATATCCTACAAGACTCTTTTTTCCACCATTAAAAGTTTTATAAAATCTCATAAACTCCGATCTCCTGAAAAGAATATACAAAATAAAAGATACTTCATTTTCATTAACCACCATCTTCTCTTTAAAAGACATTTTTTTAAAAACTTTATAACACAAAGAATCTATTTCCTGCTCACAATTAATATGCACGGAACTATCGACTGCATACATTTTACTCTTTTCTATTATTTTATTTTTCATTTTCTCTGATTTCTTTCCCTCATACAATAATTTTTCTATATTAGAAATTTCATCATCTTTTGAAACAGCTTCAAAAATAAAATTTTCTATAAAAAAAAGATAATAAAATATATTTTTCTCATATAAAATATTTTCCATATGCTTCTCCACACAAAATATAACAGATAAATAAAATTCTGATAAATCATAAATATTCTCAATATCGTATTTTCTATTATTGCAATATAAACAGCCAGTATTCTTCTTTTTCTGGTTATTCATAAATTCTTTTATCTTCTTTACCATATTCAATGTATCATCAGTTATAATATACTCTTCATTGTTCTCAACGATTGTTTTCAATGTCATAATGTTTATGGGGTTATTTTTTTTAAAAAAGTAAATATGATACAAAAAAATGATGCGAACAAATAAACAATTTAAAACAAAATCATATAATGTTTAATGAGGTTAGAATATAGTATAATTTTATTAATATTAATATTTTCATATTTGTTTGATATGCAAAGCATACAAATATTTTTATCAAAGGTTTTATAATGGAAGTTATAACAATTTTTAAATTAAATCACGTTACCTATCAAAAAATAATATTCTTAATATCGAAATACGTAATATTAATAAAAACTATTGGTTTAGATGTTAATAAATATAATTTGGAAGAAATTCCCGGTTAAATTCTAAGATTTTTAAGGGAGAAAAAAATATTATAAAAAATATTAAATAAATTTTTTAATACTTCTCAATGCTTCTTTGGTTATATCAAACAATATACACAATAAAAAGGAGATGAAATAGGATGAAAAATTATTGATACAAGAATATGTCAATAACCGACTTTTTCCTTTAAAATTGTTTATAACATTATTTTTAAACGAAAACAATTCAACACCATGTGTTAAATATTATGAATCCAAGGTTTTGGATATATACTTGTTCTAAATAAATGGTAATATCAGATCATTAAAGATCCTTATTATCATTACTCCTTTATCTCTGTTATTAATGTAAAGTAATAATAAAAATAAGGAGTAATAAGTTAATGAAAAATAATCCACAATCTTATATTGGACGAAATAATTCACAATCTGATAGTAGAAAAAATAATCCACAGTCTTATATTAAAAAAATAATCTATCTTAGTCATAAACAAGTTATACATAAAATAATACTTTTACTCATATAAAATAATTATTACTATGCTATGCTATGCTATATCAAATTAAAGTATTATTTATTTACAATTAACTTATATTCTATCTACACCCATTTCAAATACAAAAACAAGCATTTTTTAAAATTATTTATTTTTTTATAAATCTTCACCCATTCTATGGAAGATTGTTATTTCTTCTTGTATTCAAAATGCAATAAACCAGACTGCAAATTCAGACATTCCAATTCTGCAAAGGAAAATACTGTATTATGCAAAACATGGGATAAAAAGAAGATATGCCGAGTAGATTGTCTTTTCAGACATAGTAAATACCATCTGGTAAAAAATAGAAAAGGAGAAATGTGTTATTGGGAAACACAATCTCAAGGGTGTACAAAAGAGCATTGTGAATTCAAGCACGTAAATGAAAAGAGAGATGAATGGAAAACAGGAAAGATAAAAACTTTGGAAGAAATTAAAAAGAAAAAAATAGAAAAAATAAAAGATGGTAGAAGTGAAGAAGATATAAGTGAGGATTTGGCAGATAAGGATTTGGATGAAATAGAAAAAATGTTGGAAGAGCAAGGTGTGAAGTTAGAATAAAAAATATTTTATGTTATAAATGGAAGAGTGTGTTTTCAATGAATCAGTAAAAAAGAAATAGAATGTAAATTTTGTAAATTAAAATTATTATTATTTTTTAAAACACAAATATATTCATAGATAAGATATTTCTTTTAATTTACATTTAATATTTTATAATTATAATCTTATTGAATATTTAATTATTGTTTTCTAAATAAAATATTTTATAATTATAATCTTATCATTTCTAAATAAAATATTTAATAAAATTATTAAATAAATGATATCAATAAACATGATTTTTATGGAAATTTAATTAGGTTAGATATTTTAAAGAAAAATACTATTTATATTTTTGTAAAAATCGATTAAGTATCTTATAAGAAGATGTTTTAAGAGAAAATACAAAAATATTATATTAATATTCGTAAAGAAATTTATTTTAAAGGAGTTAACCTTTACAAGTAAAATATATACAACTAATATTATTAAATAATAAAAAAACAGATTAAATAACAATACTGAATAACCTAAAAGTATAATACCAAATCATAAAAAAATTTAAACTAAGATTACAGAATATAACAATAATTGCAATTAAAATATTTTAGTATTTTAATTTTTTTAATGATGTTTGAAAATACAATTCTTAAAAATAACTTTTATCAAATCTTATTTTGTTGATCGTATAATAGTCACCATACAATATCTAGAATTATATGTTTGTTTAGAATACGAAAATTAAGTAAGATGATAATAATATAATAATATATATTTGTAATAGTTTTATTTTTGAATTTAAATAATACTCCTTTATCTATTCTATGAAATATTTTTTATATTGCTTATTGAATTAATTAGTATAATATCATGAAAAGCAAAATAAAAATCCTATATATTCAGAAACAAGGTTTTTATTTAAAATGCATAAAATTTAATCATTTTAAAACACAGAGTAAGATAAAATTAATGTATATATTACAACATATAGCAATAGAAAACATAATAATCTTGAGTATGTTTTTATTTGAAAATATTGTTATATATTATTTATGAAAAAATAAAATAAATATTTTTATTCTATCCAATCAGCTAACTTCAAATATTTTGACAGCATTCAAAAACAATGAAATTAAATATTTATATTGATTTTTTAAAGAATATATTATTTTACATCATTCTTTTGATAAAGAAACTTTAACTGTGTATATTGGATTGAAAATAATTATTTTATTTGAATTCTAAATATAGAAATTAGTAAATTATGTGCAAAATATTTTATTTAATAATTAAAATGTTATTTTTAAAGAAAAATAAACATTTTTTAATTTTAATATTTTTTTTTGGTTTTCATCTTTTTTTCTTGATCATTATTATTTTTTCTCTAACCCATGGGTGAATCACAAAAATGGGAGAACGACTGTGAAGAAAATGTTGAAGAAGGTTTTAAGTCTGGGAAGGAAGAGAAGATAGCTGATGATGATGTTGAAGTATCTACTGAATCAAAAGAAAAGGCTGGTACATCATCTGAGATTTCTTCAGAAGTAGAAGATACTTCAACAACAGATATGGAGAATTTGGAAGATGTTAATGGGTCTGAAGAAGATACCGATGGAGAAGATTTTTCTGATAATGATGTAAATGCATCTGAAACTATGAGTCATGAAGATGGGCGTGAAGATGTTACGGAAAGTGCAGATTCAAAACAAGATAACAGTTGTTCACTTTATAGTACGGATGTTATTCAAATAGCAGATGAAATCAGAAAAGCAGATTCTGATTCAAATGATTCAATCCAAAAAACAAAATATGAGCTACTTGTATTATACCTTATAAATTTGTCTTTATACAAAAAAATTGTCAAGTCGCCCGAAGAACATCCAGCGCATGAAATTCTATTAAGAATTTCAGAAATGCTAAATCAAACAATTAAACTTGAAAAAGAACTTGACAATGATAAAGCTCAGGAGACACGAGAAATTAGAAATTTAACCACTAATATGAAAAAAAATAGAGGAGAAGATCTCCTATATGTCAAATCGGGTAAAACACCGAGAGAAAAACATAAAAGAAAAGCACGTGAGTTGGAAAATAAAAAACAAGCTAAAGCTAGTGGTAGTATTGAAATGATGGTAACGAAGTCAAGTAAGTTTAAGTAAACTTTATTTAATGGATTTTTAATTATCACTTCATTTATTTAATGGATTTTTAAATTTCTTTAATTATTTACGTTTATATAATTATCACTTCATTTTTTTAAAAATAGAAATTTAATACCCAATGAAACTTACATACGAAGAAAAAGACATTTATATTATAAAATCAAAAAATTTACCAAAATACATTGTTGGTGAAGATAATGCATATATGATAACATCTGACAATGAAAATACAAAAGGTTATAAAATAAAAAGTAGTTCATTTTCCAATACGATTTTAATAAAAGATAAAAATAAAATTTACAAAGTAAAAAAATTATATGAATTAGAAGATATTAACATAAATTTTTCACAATTTTTATTTAACTTAGAACAAAGTACACTTGATAAAATACATTATTATACTTTTGATGAAATAGAATCTAAATATGGTTTAAGTTATCATCAAATATATGAATTATCAAAAAAATATAGATTCGTGATTAAAGAGAATATGTTTTTTATATTAAAATATAATGTAATATTGGAAGTATTAATATATTATGATTCTATTTTGAAGTTAGGAGATAATATTGACGAGGAAATGGATATTTATCCTGAATTCGTTAAACAATGGGTAAAAGAATATTATAATGAAAAAGAATTAGTGGTATATGAGCAGATAGTAAATTTTCTTCAAAATAAATATGGTGAATATAATAATTTATTGGAATATGATTTTATTTTTGATTATATAAAAAATAAAATACAAAGAGATAAATGTAAACAATAAATATTTTTTTAATAATAATAACGTTTTTATTTCAATTTACCATAATTTAAGATTGGTGATTCTTTAATTTTATATTTGGTTTAAAATAATTGTATATTCTAAATGTATTGATTAATTTTTTTTAAATGAAACTTTTATTTATCGAGGTTTCTTGTTCGTGTGTGGTTTATCGTAATCTGTAATCTTTGGTTCTTGAAATACATTTAAATTTTTACTAATTAGTTTCGTTACAGATATGTGGTGATTTCATATTACATTATACTTACGAATGTTGGAATATCTGTATATTGTTTAATTATCATTCTCTCGGTTTTAATAATATTCTAATATCATTTTTAAGTATATCAATCTAGATTTATAAATCATTACAATGATTGCAATTACACCAATCAGACACTACTTTAATTTAATATCGATATATATTATATAACTAAGTTACACTATCAAACCCTCACTCACTCAACAACCTTTCTCTTCTGTATTTTATTATTATTTTTGAGAATTTTTCTATGTAAGGGCTTCGAACTCGCTAGACCTAGGGTTTGGTTGCCACCTTAGATCCATTAGACCAAATGGGTTAGCAATAAAAAAATAAATTAAAAACAATAAATTTCATGTAAATGTTATTCATAGAGATATTTTAATTAACAAATTATAACATAATATTTATTTAATCACATTAATACATTTATATAATTATTTACATGAAAGTTATTATTATTTTTTACTTACACTTTCTTCTGTTGTATTGATAAAATAATATTTTTTTTCAATTTTTTATTATAAAAGAAATAACAGTAAAACCAATATGAATTTATGAATGGACCAATTTTATTCTTAAGCGAATAAATTGTTGAATTGTCAATATTTACAATTTTATCCAATGTACTTACTGTATCAATATAAACTTTCTGATATTTGTTTGGAATTGTAATAAAAAAATTAAAAAGAATACTTCTTACTTCACTAAAATTAATAATTTTAAAATCTTCTTCGTTAAATTCAAATATAAATTCAGGATAACAAAGTGATAGAGAATTTTGAATGTCTAAAATCGTAGTGCCCGTTTTGGTATTCTTTTTTTGTTTTTTCGTATATTTAAGAGTGTGTAATTCAATGTTTAAACTAAGATTTTCATCATCTTCTTCTATTTCTTTATATAAAGTGGATAGGTGGTCTATCGCTTCTTCTTGTAGATATCGCATAAAAGGGCAATATAAATATTTTTAGTTTACTTTATGCATTTGGAGGGAAAATATAGGAAGAGGAAAATAGTTATTTATAATTATTGGATAATCGGTGGGTAATGGGAATATAGGATTTATAATATCAAAATAGACCTATTTTAAAATATAATGGCTCATACTCTGAAAAATTAAATAAGATATTGTATATTATGTCAACTAAGAGATTTTCAGTTGATATCTATCGGTTAACCTTAAAAACTGATGGTTTAAAAAGATGAACATTTTCTTTTATATAAATAAATGTGAAATTATGTATATTTCTCATAAATATTTATACACTAAGAATAATACATATAATCATAAATTAATATTAGATTCAATGATATCATAAAATATGTTTAACGATGAAGTGTTTATTTTGTAATCTTTAATATTTTAAATAAATAAAAAGAATATAAAAATAAATTTAATAACCAAAAATTATTAAGATAAAAAAATAAGATATATTATTGTTGTTACATCCTAAAAATCATTCTATTAAAAATTTTATTTAATCATTTATTTAATCTCTTGATTTTACTTAGCAACAATTCTGTATTTTAATAGAAAAATATTTTCATATTAAATTATATTTTTTTTTATTTTCACCAAAAGAGAAGAAACCCTTCTATCACTTATTATTAAGATATTTAAATTTTATTAAACATTTTGAATCGTATTACTGTTAAATTTATAAAAGATTTTATTTATCATCAAATAATCCAATACCCATGGAAACACCAGAAAAACATTTAATATCCTTACAAAAAGAAATAGACGAAGAATATGATATTTACGTGAAAGAAGAATTTAATTTAAGATTACAACATCATAAAACGATCACACCAATATTACAACGCAGAGATAATATTATTTCAAAAATAGAAAATTTTTGGCCTCTGGCAATAATACATTATGATTTAATGATGGATATGCTACCTTTGATATGTGATAAAATAGAAATAGATTTTATATCCAAATTAAAAGTATGGTATGAAGAAAGTAAAATTTGTGTTAAAATTGTTATTGCACCTAATAAATTTTTAAAATCAAAAGAAATTATAAAAAAGATGGATGTATTCGATAAAACGGTAGAAGAAACAAAACTTGAATACAAACAGAATATAAATTCTAGATTATTGGAATTCTTTGAAAATGGGAAATTTGATAAAGAAATGTTTGATATTTTTTATGAATTGTATGTCAATGGTATATTTTATTATTGTTTGCAATATGATTAACAATAAATAATTGTATATAAATAATATATTATTCTTTTAATATTGTATTTATATTTCATATAGCTTATCAGATTGTTGTAGTACATTTATTTTATTTTATTATTTTTAACAATATATAACAGATATTATCTTTATTTTTCTATATGAATATTTTAGTTTATAGAAATTTTCTGGTCTACGTGATCTATGTCATTTAGTTCCTAAGGCACATTTAAATTTGTATTAACCGGGGTTGTTAAATATATACATTAATCTCATCTTACATTATGTTTTAAAACGTTATAAATTTTACGTATTGTTTAATTATCATTCTTTTAGCTTTGATAACATTTTATTATCATTCCTACCATGCTAATCTGAATTCATAAATCAATACAGGAATTGCAATTACACCAATTAAATACTACTTTAATCTAATAATGGAACCTTTGTTCAAGATGCATAATTAAGAAAAAATAAATAAATAAAATATAAACAAATTGATTAATATCAAAAATGTTATAATAAATATTTTACTATTTTTTATCATTAAATTTTTTCCTATTTTAAGTATTAGTGAACAAAATGAGTTTTCAATACCTTTCAATCTATAACAGAAATATCCTGGATATCATACCAGTAATAGAATGTGGTAATAAATAAAAATATAATAAAAAAATAAAAGTAAAATATAAAATTTTCAAAAAGTGCTTAATTAAGTTTATTTCACCTCTTCAATCAATCCTTTGGTAGCAATATAAACTCCATCCTGGAATATCCTTCTGTCAAGATTTTTTGGAAGACAGTTGTTTTGTATCAAACCTGCTGTCTGGGATACGTCTTCTTTTGAAATTCCTTCTAAGATCAAATGATCTTTGGTAGCTCCTTGTTTAATGATTGTATCTCCTATAATCTTAAATTCTCTAGCCCATTTTTGTCCAAGGAGGTTTTTAACAATCAATAATTTTCCACTTTCCTTTATTTCAAAGGTAATAGGGAAATGTTTGTATGCTGCTTTTAATTCATAGAAGTATCCTGACATACAACCATCTATCATGTTTTTAATAAGTTTGGAGCATGTTATAAGTTTGCTTCTTTCTTGTTTTCTGCAATTCCATAATCTGCATCTAACATTTTCTTCATGTATATCGATAAAAACAAATATATGAGAAAAATCTTTTGATACTGTTCCTTTGGGTCCAGTAACTGTAACTTTTTTGTTTACTACTTCAACTTTGCATCCTTCTGGTATTTGAACCTTTTCTTCTACGTATACGTACACCATTAGGGGATAATTTTTTTCAAAAAAATATTTTAGAAAAAAAAAATTATTTTTCAAATTCTAAGAGATCATCCTCTTCATATATAATTTTAACAATAAGAGAACAACTGGGACATCTTGCAATCTCCTCACCATCTTTTAGTTCTTCTAAACTAATTTCAAATCTATCACCACAAGGACATGGAAAATAGAAGTATCCATCCTCATATTCAAAGCTTTGAATATCAACTTCATCGTAAAAATTTTTGTAAGAACTAAATTGGAACTCCAAATCTCCATAATTGAAATTTTCATTTGTTTCGATTTTATAATTACCACTCATTGTTTTGGGGGCTTGTAATTTACGTAAAAAATAACATATTTTTAAATAAAGAAAAATGTTCTAAGTATTTTTTAATAAAAATGTGAATTTCTATTTCTTTCTACCTCTATCCGATCTTGCTCTTCTTTTATTTCTATTTCTAACAACACTCTCCGGTCTTCTTCTTCCGTGTATTTTATAATAAAGACCACATGCATTGCAAACCACATCATTACCTATCCTTCTCCATACGCATGTTTCTGTGGTTCCACATAATTTGCAAAATGGAGAATTTTCTCTTGGAATTCTCCTATATCTCTCTCTTATTGTTCTTGCTTGTGTATAACTCAATTGTGCCCAAGCAATGTTATAACGATTTTGTTGTTCGTTGGACTCATTAGGGTCTTTACTATTTCTTTCGCCTTCGTTACTGTTATCACCATTTCTCTCTACTATATTTTCTTTAGCATGTGCGTATTTACAATTTTCACGTGATTTACTATTCGAATATACAACTACATTATTATCTATCTCGTGTATTGGTATATTACTTTCTATTTTATCATTATGTTTAATATCTTCGCAAAGTTCAATATTCAAATTTTGATTTACTGTATTATCTTTATAATTATTTATGATATTACAATCCATATCTATATTATTATCTGAACATTTACATGGTATGAATGGTATAGTTTCATCTGAACTATGATCTTGTGAAAACGAAAATATTTTATTTGAGTTACAATTTTGCTTTAAATAAAATTTACTACATTTTTTACAACATTTAGAATTCATACCCAAATATACAAATGTATTATATATAATCAAACCAACTGTGATATATTATTACTATAAAAAGAAATATTTTACCGGCAAATAATTATACAAACTATTGTAATAGTAAAAAATATGTTAAAATAAAGTATTCTATGGATTTTTATTTATAAAGGTTAAAATAACCTTTCCTGAAAATTGATTGAGTTATAATTTAAATTTATTATAATTTTATTGTTGGTAATGTTTTAAAACGATAAAATAAATATTAATAAATTTCTATGATTACATTAAATTTAAATTTAAAAATATTGTGGGATCTTTTCTTTATAAAAAAATTTTAAATTTATTTACGCTTATAAATATTTGATTATTGGCTATAAAATTTTTATTGAAAAAAGTTTTAATTATTGTGGATATTTATTTTTAAAAAATATTATTAATTACATTATTAATACTGTTGCATGTATTTATTTCATTCTAAATCATATTTCCGTGTGTTTGTAATTTAATTCTAATTATATTCTTTATCATACAAATCTTATTACAATTCTAATATTTATATTTAATAATATTTACAATGTAAATTTAAATTAATTATGATTATATCTTTATTGGTAAAATATTTCCCTTTAACAGTAATTATAATTAAAATACTTAAACAACGATGATATACTTCAAAATATGTATGTTTTTAAATTAATCTTCTTAGATTTTATTTTGTTTTTATTTATAAACCTATAAATTTTAATAAGTATCAATATTAAAAAAAACCATCAAAGAAATGAGATTTAAACTAAATGATAAAATAAGAACATAAAATAATAATGATATTAAAGTTATTTTGAAAATTAATTTATATGAATTAATATTCTATTATGAGTAAATTTAAATATCGATTTTTAAAGCAATTGAACATTTTTCTTAGGCCCCATGATAATAAAAATGAATATTTTAATCCATACAAAGATTGATAGCTGTCTTATGAGTTTGAAATGACTCAATTATTTTTTTTTCCAAAAAAGTCTTATAGATGTCATATACGCAACAATAGATATTTTCATAAACATTACCAATTAATTTACATAAACACAACAATACATACCCAATGGATCAAATTCATAAAATATGTTTTTTTGTGAGTTTTTTATTTTTACCTGTCAAATTATTTTTTTAAAATTATTGGGAAATAAAGAAAATAATGAAAATTTTTTTAACAATTAAATTATATAAAAATATTAAATAACTGGATTATAAATATATGTATTTTATTTAAATAATAAAAAAATAAATTTTATTGTTTTTTTTTTATTTTACAATTTTCTACAAAAAGGTTATTGGAAAAAAAGTTTTTAATATAAAAATCAAACAATGGATTATGAAGATGGTAGAAGTTATTGTTAAGGTTATTTTATTAATTAATATAATAAACTCTGCTAATGTTTTAGAAGAAGTGTTATCTATTGAAAACTCTGTATTGACTGGAAACGAAAAAAACTTTTTTAACTCGGAAGTTTGTGAGGAGGGAAATACTATCGAAACAAACATAACATGGAAGCGTATTAACAGTCTGTTTAATGCAATTGACAAAAATTGTAAAAAACAAAAAAATGATGATGCAAACAGTAATTTCACGAAAATTTCAGACACAAATACAGGAAAGTTAGCTCAAAAAAGTGTTTCTAGTATAGAATTAAAAGATGGAGATGGTGAAATTACAAAATACGAAGAAAATCCCATACACGACAAACCATCCAGCCCGGGCTTAGTTTCTTCTAGTGAACTTAATATCGAAGAATTTGTACCTAATAAAAAAACGGATGAAGCAAGATCACCTACTGATATTTATTCAAAAAATCAATTAAATGACACTGTTTACAAATTTGAAGAAAATAATAAAATTTGTAAAAGTATAGATATATCCAAACCAGGCGAAGTATATTATGGATATAATAAACAAAGAATGACAAATTTTATTACAGGAATAGTATCAATGATTAATAATTATTTATATTATTTTTCTTCGAGTTTTAAATCCTATTTAAAAAATAACGAAAACATTTTAAGAAAGGATTTGGAGGAAAATATTTCCGAAAAAAACAAATTACCTATTTCATCTGAATCTGTTTCATTTAAATCTGTTTTAAGCGAAAAGCAAATTGAACTCTCAAACAATGAAATACGCGTTGGCCAAGAAACAAGTGCAGAGTTAAATGAAGAAATTATTAATAAAGGAGAAAATGATGCAATATTAGAAAATAATATTTATCCACAAGAAATAATACCTTTAATTTTAAAAGAAAATGATTTTTTAAAACTAACGGACGTTTCGTTTATAGGAAAAAAAGATAAAAAAGAAGAGTTAGAATCTGAAATGTTGGACTTAAAGTTAGAACCAAGTAAAAACAAAACTAACTTTTCTGATTCCACTATAACAACAAATGAAAAAGACAAAAAAGATACATTTTCGATTTTTAGTATAGTAATACAATTTTTATCAAATAATCCTTTAAAAAACACACGATGGTATAAAAGTTTAGTGGCTAGAATTACAATAGCAAAAGACTTTTGTTTAAATAATTCTCAAAATTCAAAAGAAATACAACAGTCTGGAGAAATTCAACATTCTTTATTCAGTAGAATCCATTTGAATATTTATAACTATTTCAATAATATTAAATTAGTTGTATTATGGATTTTACCTAATAGATTAACAGGGAGATATTATCCCAATCCACCGAACGTTGAAAAGAAAATATTGGAAATTGAACATATTGGCGGAAAAAATTTGTTAAAATCAAAACTAGCCATTTTAAAAGATCTGGTTTATCAGAGTCAACAAAGAATAAGCAATAAGATTTATAAATTTACAAATCCAAATTTATTGAATATACAAACCGGTGTTTATGGCAAAAAAGCAACAGATACAATCGGTTTAATTCCGATTAATGAATTAAAAGAAAATCCTAATAACAACGCAAATAATATACAGCGTAATAGACGTATCGATACCAAAAAACAAAAAAACTGTAATGATCCTAAATTAATTGTCAATAAAATATCACCTTCCATTTCAAATGCTTGCAAAGATGATGTCAACAGGACAAACGGCAGAGGCTGCATAAATTTAAAACCGGATAAATGTAAGTTTCTATATAACGATTATTACGAAGAAAAATCAAATAGGAAAAAATATGTTAATAACAACTCTGTGGGTGGTTATCATAATCGCGAAAAAAATGAAAATTCTTTAGATAAAAAGATTAATACAGAGTCTGTATCAATAAGAAGATCATTAGATAATAAAATAAAATCTGTTACTGACGATCAAAAACTACGAAATTCTAAAAACAATAATGAAAGCATATCTAAAAAATCAGAGAGTAAAGTACCTAAACAAACCACCAAAGAAAGCAATTTTAAGATGAAAATATTGTGGAGTGGCTTATTTATAATAGCTATTGTTATTATGATTATAGTGATTTTTTATATCGTGAAAAATATTATTTGAGAAAAATAAATTTTATAGTTCTAAGTTCAATTCGAATGATTAAATTATTAAAATTAAGAAAGTGTATTTTAATATTCTTAAAAATCAAATTAATTTATATATAATCTTTAGATTTGTTAAACTTTGATCATTTTATTCTCTATATGATGTTTATATTTTTAATAATATTCTGACTTTTTTTTGTTTTCTACCCGAAGAGGAAATATTTTAATCACAGTAAAATAATATTAATTTTAATGTTTACAGAAATATCATATATGCTCTTTAAAATAGTTATTTTTTATAAAAATTATTTTATTATTTAGCTGGTTAATAAATGGCATTCTTATGAAATTTTTATAAAAGAAAGACTTCAATTCTTTAATTATAGGTTTTGGTTAAAAATGGCCTTCTTTATAATTAAAATTGTTTTTTGAAAATTAAAGGTCCCGCTTTGCCCAGTGGTCGTGGGGTGGTAACCAAGCCCCACGCTTAGCAGGTTCGAATCCCTCGTCCAGAAGAATTTTAAAAACAATAATAATAATAATAATAAACGCAGAAGAGAAGAAAAAGGTTGTTGAGTGGGTCTGGTTTCGATAGCACAGCATAGCTGTGCCTTGTATGACGGCCCTGCTACTAGATTAAAGTAGTGTTTAGCTGATGGATGTAGTTGCACTCCCTGTATTGATTTGTGGCTCGGCCAATACTATGCAACGAAAGAGGCTGGGAATTCCTTAAAAACTGGGAGGGGGCGGCGACGTGCACCGGATGCAAAATCCTAACATTCTGGGGCATAAGGTGAGATGAGATTAATGCGTATCTGTAGCGGAACCAGTTAATACAAGCTAAGATTTGCTTGAGGAACCGAAGGTCACAGACCATGGTAGGCCGCAACCGGCCAAGGAACTTTGATAAATAAAAGTTTCATTAATAAAAAAAAGATTGGGTTGGAAATCTAACAATAATAGGATAATGATATGATAAGGATAGTTAGTGCCGTTACGAAAATAACAGAAGATAAAATTAATCTTAAAATGAGACAAAAAAATTTTTGTTATAATAATATTTAATAAGACATATCAAGTAATTTGGAATCTATTAAATACAGATATCAATCCACATGCCTATATTAAAATCGACAAGCATAAATCGTATCTAACAACACTAAGATCATCTAATAATCCTTTAAACAATCAGTATACACATTAAATTGTAAATCATAATTTAGGGTTACCAATGTCGATGGTACGCATACGAATACAATATAGGTGGTTTGGTCACACTTAAGGTATTTGGGCAAAAAATGACATAGTATTTTACACCATATAATTGATAGATTTTTTAATATGAGCTTAAATTTTTAAAATATTTTATAAACAAAAAAGAAAGAGTAACAATCAAGCAAATATTTAAAGGTTTGTTAGGAAATTAAAGTTTTTTTAATTCGAATTTTTAATTGCTTTATTTTTTGCTAAAAATAATTTTTTTTTTATAAATTCCCATTCTAGGATTTCACCAAAAATTATAATAGAAATAAATATATATTAAACAATGATACGCTAGAATATAAAAATTTTTGATTAACCATAAAACTACTAAATTTCTAAATATATCATCTAAAATTTATATTTAGTTTATAAATTATTTTTATTTCAGAAACTCTAATAATCTAATTAACCTTTTGAAGAAATTCTTTTAAAATAAATATTTAATAAATCAAAGTAGTGATATTTTATACAGCAATATCCCCATAATTACAATAATTATATAAATTAAAATATTAATTAATTTATTTCATATAATATTTTAATAATCTTCTTAATTAAAATATATTTTAAAAACAATATATCTTATATATTAATTAAAGAGTAACTTATAATAAATACCACGATAGATTATCTTTATATGAATAGAAAAATCATAAAATATATATTTTTTATTTTCAAATATAATGTTTGAATCAAAATGGAAAGGCTTTAAGATTTTTCTTTTTTAAAGATTTTATTTTTTGGGGGTTATGAAAAAATTTTCATTGATTAAATATATTCTGCTTTTTATTTCTGTGATAAATACAAATGATAAGCACAAAAAAGTAGCTACAATTAAACCAAGTGGAATAACAGAAAATAGAATATCAAATACCATTAATGAGTCAGAAAAGAGAAATACTAAAATTTTTCAAAAAGGATATGAAACTATTTCTAATAATACAGAAAATATGGAAAAAATAGAACAAGCTGTGGATACACAATCAATTTCAAATAAAAGTATAATAGAAGAAAATAGTCATGTTCAAGAAGATGTATTGGATAAAAATGAATTAGTTGGAGAAAACTTTGATGATCAAATGAATGAATGTAAAAAACAAAAAGGTTTATTTAAGACAGGAAAAAATGCTTTATGTAGCATAGTTTCATATGCTTTCAAGCCTTTATCTTCAATTCCTCGGAAATTATTTCCATCTTCAAAAGAAGATAATCAAAGTAAAGAAGTGGTAATATGTCCAGTAAAATCAGAAGAATTTCAGTTAACTAAAAATGACGATTTGGGTATACCAATTGATCAAATACAAGCTTCGGAAAATTTTGAAGAAGTTATTTACCATTCGATATCAAATGATGCTGAAGAAGATACTTACCATTCATTATCGAATGATGTTGAAGAAGACATGTACTATTCGTCACCAAATGATTTGGAAGTAAAAACAAACATTTGTGCTGATGATAATTCTCAAATAAAAGAAAAATCTAGTTTCGACACTTTAATAATACCATCAAAATATTCTGGGTGTGAAGAAAATAAGAATGAAAATACATTATTAGATGATATTCAAAAAACTTGTAATGAAACAGAAAATTGTATCAATCCACCAAATCAAGAAAATGACCAAAATAAAGATTCAAAACAAAATAATAAGGAAGAAGAGAATAATAATATTGCAAAGATCTATAATAAAGGTATGTTAGGATATGTGGTTGATATTGTAATGAAAATAATTAGTATACCATTCAATGTTTGCGGATTCCTTTTTAGGAACTTATTGTATAAACAAGATCTAGACGATAATAACAAATCACCTGGTCCAATACCTGCTCAGGATATAAAGACTCCAATCTCATCGCCTGATGACGCATGGAACGTTGCATTAACTCCACCAATCGATAAAATAAGTGAAGAAAACCAAGACGCTGATTTTGGATTCCGAAACTACGATTTTAAATCATTAAATGGAAATATTCTAAAAAACGAAGAAATAAAAAATAGAAATAAAGCAATTAAAATTAATAAAAACAAATCATTGAAAAATAGAATTAAAAATTTCCAGAAGGCTCCAAATAAGGCAACAGTAAAAAATGATGAAAGTATTAAAAAATTTATCGTGTGGATTTCGTACTGTGTAATAATAATAGGAATATTGATTGGTATATTTTATATTGGTAAATATGTTATAAATAGAATTTAATTATTCAATAAAGCTTGTTAATTTATATGTAATTCTTTTAAGATTTTTTTAATGAAATTTTTATTTATAGAAGTTTTCTGATAGCTACAGCATATTATAATTTATAATCTTTGGTTCCTATAACACATTTAAACATATTAACTGGTTGCGCTGTAGACATCATCAATTCTATTTTATCTCATGCATTAGAACGCTATAATTTTGCGTATGATGTACGTAGTCGCCCCCACCCAATTTCTTACAAATTCATAACCTCCTTTTTGCTATAATACTGACAGGATTACTAATTATACAAAACTCATTATAATAAAATTACAATCCTAATCATTTGAATATTAAACTTTATTTAAACTCTAGCTTTAAAATAAATAAATTTAGTCGAAACGTGAATTCTCTATTTTTTCATCTTTTTTAATTTCTCAAATCAAAAAAATAGAGAATTAAGTATATATAAATGATTTACAGAACATTAACGTTTTATTTATTTTTTAATTTAAAAGCTAAAAAAATTCTTTATTGACAGTTTTTATGACATGCTTACAAAAAAGACGTTTTTGATTTTTGTTAAATATGAATTTTTTAAAGTTTTAAAGCTTAAAAGTTAATGAATTTCATGTTTTACTTATTGGTAATTGACTGATACTATACAATAATGATGTATTGAAAAAATGCTAAATCTTTGTCGCGTTGAAAAATTAATGTAGTTATTAAATCGTTTTTTATTAAAACTTTAGTCTATATAAAATGTATTTTATTTAATTTTCACTTTTTAATTTTATAAAAGGAGAATGTCAATAATATCAAATGTCATATTTTCGAGGATTTTGCGATGTCATTTTATTTTTTTATTTATATAAGACAATAATCTATAATTCCATAATGAAAATCATCGGAATACAATACTTAATTTCCAATATTTTGTTGGTGTTGAATGGATACTATATAAATGTAAACGCTTTGGAATTGGACAAATCAAATATAATTGTCAGCAAAAAACGATTTTTTTTCCAAAAACCAGAGATTGTTAATATGAATAAAGAACTTAAATTTATTTTGAGTTATAAACCAGGATTCTCTGCAAAAAAAACCGAATTTCCATGTGACTTAGAATTGATTAGTTTTGTTATACATACCGAAGATGTTTTATCGTTAATTCAAGGGATGGTTTGCAAAGTTACCGTAAAAAACTATCAAGACACTGAAATCAATTCTCTGTGCGATAAACATTATTATGCATATTTTGCTTTGGAAGACAATGATATTGTAAAAACAGAAGAGTGTTTTATAATAGATTTTTTCTTTAAAAATGTTAAAATTTATCCTTTCAGTAACAATAAAATTGATATAAACCAAATAGTTAAAATTAATGGATATGAATTGAAATTAGAAGAGAGAAATTACTCTTCATCATATATTACGAATATAAATTATTCTTTAAAAATACCAAAAACATACGATCAGTTTAAGACAATATCAATTATGAATATTGGACCGGGAAATATAGATATACAAGATGAAAATAATGTGATTTTTCTTCGTAAAATAACAAATAACCAGATTCCCGATTCAATGAGTTTATTAAAGAATATAATTAGATATAAATTACAGGAAAATCAAGAAGACCAACTTGGACTAAAAGCTAACACAAATTCAAATGAATCGAATACATCCAACGAGAATAAACCAGCTGAGACACTTAAAAAACAAGATTTCAATAAACCAAAAGTACAACTTGAACACGAAGCTAACGCAAACTCTGGTAAATTAAATAAATCCGGCGAGATTAACGAACCAGTTGAAATACATAACAGACAAGATTTCAATGAACCAAAAAAGCAATTTAGACAGAATACAAAGATAAATCCATACAAGTCACAGGCGAAAGATACGTCAAGAAAGTTACAAGATCACATTAGAGAACAAGAAGATATGATTTATCAAGATAAAACTATCAATGAGTCAAGAGAAAAAAATGGGTTTAAAAACATCATATCTTTTGTGTTGTACTCACAAATGATTTTATTGCCAATGCTGATTTTCGTTTAAATAAAGAAACTTGTTAACAATTTTTTAAAAAAACTTATAATGTCTATCACGACATATCATCTTTTCAAATATTGTTAAAAATAGAAAACATTTGTTATTATTTTTTTCGAATATTATTTATCAAACTTACCACCAAATCTTACATCCTTGATTGAGATAATTAAATCCGTTTATTATTATTTTTTATTTTTATATCCAAAAAATGTTAGGAATTTGCGTAAGATACATATTATTGAAATCTTCTTATTTTAATAAAATTTAAATCTAATATATTTTACATTGGATTGGCCAAAATAGCAATAAATTTAGTAATTCCAATCAAATCAGGTAAGTATATATTCATTCAAAATTCTAATACAAGATATAATTAAAGTATAATCTCCATTAATAATCATACAATTAACTTATTCTTATTAATAATATTTATTATTCTAATAGTTTTTTATGAGGCTGCTAGATAAGCTTCATCAGCCAATAACTAGGAGATAATAGACGAGTTTAACATTAACAAATTTGAAATCATTACCGGAAATTTTTCAAAACAATAAAGTATACATTATTTCATGAGAGAAGAGTCGAATGTGTGAATTTAATAATATAGCTTAGCTTTATTTTGGACAATAACTCGGTATTAGATCAAAGTATTGATTAGCTATTGTAATTTAAGTTCTATATTGATTATTTATTTTGCCAACGTTATGTAAATAAAGTGTTGTATCACGCAATGTCTATGTAGTAACAGTAAAATATCATACAAATATTTAACATTCTGAAATATAATATAAGATCAACTTAATATGTATATATATAAAAATAAATTGTACAAATATATTACGTGCGTTAAAAAAACCATAATATTAGAACGTTAATATTTACAACCAATCGGAGAGCTTTAAGTATGACTAGAAAATGTTTACTAAAAAGCATAATTTATTTTAAAAGATTTTTAAACTTTGATTTCGTCATTAATAATTATTTACTTACATTTTAAACACTTTAATATAATGCAATATACTATAATCAGTGATATTCATTTCCTTAAAACTGTTTAATTTATCCCTGATAAATATTATAAAAGTCGTATTAACGAGATATTTCTGTATAATTTGGGATGATATAGTTTTATTAGTTAAGCAAATCAATAACACCCTTTATCTATATACATTTCCACTATATTACGTACAAGTTAATATTTAAATATATAATCATATTACCAATATTTTTTTGTGATAATATTATACAGTTTTTGATAATATTGTAGTAGGTAATACTTTATTAGATTTATAATGTATTTTCATGTGTTTCTGTGTTCTTTTATTCCAATTTTTATATTGTACAATATCTTCTATATAATATTACATAGTAGGATATTATAAAAACGAAAAAAGATAACTTGTGATATATATCGATATATTTAATAAAACATTAGAAATCGTAATTTAATCTCTATTGTTTATTATACGATGAAACATTCTTTGTGAAATATATTTCCAAAAATTTAATATGAAAAAATTCAAATTTATAATTAACTTAAGATACAAAGTATTTTAACCTATTAAAACATTAAACATATAAAACTATTTTAGATAAGATAAGATAAATATAAGATAGTACTTAAAATAGAAAATGTATAAATATAGTAATTTTATTAAGAAGAATATTATTTATAATATCTATTTTACAATATATTTATGGTTTGCAGACGTAAAAAAATAATCTCAATTTTTTGATATATTTAGAAATATACATATATTTAAATATTGATATAAAAAAGATGTAGAATACTCTCCTCTTTTAAATGTACAAAAAAAAAATATGTATTATTTTTACCTATTTTTTGATAGTACTATATTCAGAAAATCTACCAAATATAGTAAAAAATCTGATATAAATAAAAACGATATTCGTAAAATATGAATATTCTAACATATATTTTATTCTTACAAACTAAATTTTATTGTTCTGATAATGATGGCGAGAGAAATCATCATAGTAAAATTTATAAGAGATATGAGGAGCAAATTGTACCATCTAATGGTAATAACGAATGTGAAATTATGAAACCAGCTGAAGTTGTATTCGATGAACTTTCAAAATCTAATTGCAAAATTGACGAAGGATTTAAATTATTGGGAAATAAACTTGATTTAACATTAGGCAGCATTCTATTATGTATTTCAAAAATAGAATCGCGTTATGATAAAAAAAGAGAGGGTGAAAAGGAGAAAATAGAAACCTTGATAGGTTTCATACCCGAAGGAAACTCGTCTGAGGAGAGAGTAAAATCTTGGAATATGGGGAATGGAAAAAATCATGATGAATGTGTTAAATCCAATAAAAAACCTGAAGATAATATCGAAACTGGGTTTAGAGAGATGCCAGCATCACCAGATGTTGACGAAAGTGATGATATGCTTATTGACGAAATACATGAAGATGCCAATGAAAAAAGTAAGGATTTATTAATTCCATTTATCCCTCTCTTCAACAAATATGTTTATGATTGTATTGGGTGTTATGTTTACTCGTTGAAAACAAGTTATGAAAAAGATATCGCACGTTTGCGTAGAAAAATAGCGCTTTTAGAACGTTGTGGAAAAAAAGACATTAAAGCTTATCCATTTGATGGTGAGTTTAGAAAAGTAATATTAGCAGAATATAAGGAGTTAAAACAAAATTACGAAAACAAACTAAAGAATCTTAACAATATGGACGTAAGTGAAGTTAAAAACGAGTGTGATGATAAGGCGAGATTGTTTTTGAGACAAGAACCTTTAGGTAGAATCGACGAAGAGCTTGTTCAAGAATGGGTCATTGAAGCGGTTAATACACGAAGGAATGGTTTAAAACAAACTAAAATTGGTAAGAAAAAAATATCAGATCCGATATATGCTAATATTACTGATACGGTTAAAGCTCGAAAAAGATCACCACTTCCACAAAAATTTCAAGACATGTACAAAGACGGAATATCCAAACATCAAAAATTTCTTGAGGTAAGAGGCGATCAAAGTATTGGAGATAGATCGGAAAGTAAAGATAGCATTAGAGTAGAAAAAGGAAAAATGACAAATATGTGTAAAAAGGATCAAGGACGACCATTTGAAGATGAAGATTTACTCCCTTCCGAATGTATAAGAGATTTACATCCTACTTATACTGGTAATGACAAGAGTGAAATTTGCAAATGCGTCAAAGATATATTTAAAACATTAGGGTCAATGACAAATGTTCAAGTAAGAGAATTTAATCTAATTCTTGATAATTTACCAACATCTTAAAATGAAAAAAAATGTTTAAGAAATAGGAAGGTAATTAAAAGTATTTAATTGTATTTTATTCGGTTAAACTTTTAATCAAGTATTCATCGTCTTTACAAACTTTTTCCAAAGGACCATACCTTTTTACCACCTCCCCTTTTTTATTTACCAAAAATTTAGTAAAATTCCACTTAATATTGTCACTCCACCATCCACTTTTTTGAGAAACCAAAAATCGATATACAGGATGCCTATTTTCTCCATTAACATCAACTTTATCAAAGATATTAAAACTTTTAGAATAATTCCACACAAATTTTTTTATTTCGCACATTTCCCCGGGTTCCTGTTCCAGAAACTGATTACACGGAAATAATAAAATATTTAAAGAAGGATAAACATTAGAAAGACTTACAAGAGATTTATAAGTTTTACTCGAAAGCCCGCACTTACTAGCTACATTAACAATAAGACAACATTGATTTTTAAACTGCGAAAAATCTATTTTCTCACCGTCAGCATTAATCGCACTAAGAGAATAGAAAGACATGGGTATGATTTTATCCTTTTACTAAATTGACAATTTTGCATTTGAGGAAAAACAAATGTTAATTGGAATATTGAATTAACAAAATAAAGGGAAATATAAAATATTATAATACATGAAGTTCCCCAAATATAAGGGTATTTTAATTAAATATATATAATACAATACAAGGTAATTCATAAAAAAAAAATAGAGAATCCAGAAAAAAAAGTAAAGAATTCAGAAAAAAAGATAATTATTATTTTTTTATATATTGTTTTTCATTTAGTAATATTTTTTACATTTAGATCATAGTTTCAGTTACTGTAAAGATAAAAGAATATAATTTGTATCGTCAGATACAAACATTATAAAATACTAAAAATTATTTTATCCCACACATATAAATATTAAAAATAAGCTAATCAAAGAAATAGTTGATTGTAATATTTATTATGGTAAAAATTTACCTTAATGATAATATATTTCTATCATAATACATTTCTATTTTTAATAAATTATTTTAAATGATAATATCAATAAATATCATTTAATAAACATTATCCTATCCTTAAAGAAATTATGATAAAAATTATCCTATAATATTTTTTTTATTTCTTAACAAAAATTTAATTACAATTCTATTTCTTAATAAAAATTTTGATTTTGTTTTATGCAAATAAAAAAATATTTATAAATTTTTATTACAGGGCGTAATATGAGTAGATACATACAAAGAAGATATATTGGTGCAGGAACATATAGTAAGGTGTATGAAGCAATAGATTCAGAGAGCAATGAAATAGTAGCATTAAAAAAAATAAAGTTAAATGAGGATGAGGGAATTCCAAGTACTGCATTAAGAGAGATTTCATTGATGAAGAAATTACAACATCCGAATATTTTAAAACTCTTAGATGTATTACATGCTGAATATTCTTTAACATTGGTTTTTGAATTTATAGAATATGATTTATTAGAATATATCAATGAAAAAGGAGATGTAATAAATTGTTTTAAACAAATTATGGAAGGTGTAAATTTTATGCATATGAATTCTGTAATACACAGAGATTTAAAACCTCAGAATATTTTAGTGGATGGAAGAGGAAATGTAAAAATAGCAGATTTAGGGTTAGCACGTTCAATAGAAATAGAAATGCCTTATTATTCTTCTGAAGTAGTAACATTGTGGTATAGATCACCAGAGCTTTTAGAAGGTGCTGTAAATTATGGCTCAGAAATAGATATATGGTCACTTGGATGTATTCTTTCTGAAATGATTACAGGAAAACCGTTGTTTATGGGAAATGATAAAAAAGAACAATTGAATCTTATAATTCATTTTTTACAGGAAAATAAAAATAAGAAAAGAAAAAAGGTTGTTGATAATTTAAATGTAAATGATAGGTTAGTAGATATAATAATCAGTTGTTTAAGAAGAAGTAATGAAAGATCCAATGCAAAAGGTATATTGAGATATATGGAAGAAACATTATATTAAATTTGTAATTTTTTCTTTTTATTTTTCACCTGAAGATGAAAGACTGTTTATTTCCCTATTACCAAGGTTTTACGATGATTACACTCCATAGAGAGTAAAGGTTAAAGATTCCAGGGTAAAGGAACTGTAATTTCTATAAAATAAATATAATTCTATCAATGAAATAATAAATTACATTCATAGTGTTAAAAAATAAAATAAATAAATATCACCAATAAAATCAATTCCAATAATATTTATTTCTTTCTTGAAACACCCATTGTCTTTCCACCTCTTCCATTACTCTTAGTTCTTTGTCCTCTTACTTTCAATCCTAAAGATGTTCTAAAAGCTCTTACTAATCCTATTTTCTTTCCTCTTTCATTCCATAATCTGATAGTTCCTTCTATTTGGTTACCTATAAGATGTTTAGTTGTTCCATCAATAGGATCATTCTGATGATTTAACATCCACTCTGGTATATCATATTTCTGTGGATTTAAAATTACCTCATTAATTTCATTAAGTTCATCTTCTGTTAATTCTCCTGCTCTTTTATCCGTTGGAATTTTAGCTCTACGTAATATAGCAAGAGATAATCTATCTCCAATTCCTCTAATAGTTGTAAGTGCTTTTATAATTTGTTTTTTACCATCTATGTTGGTGTTGAACATACGTATCATAGCTTGAATAGGCAATGGATTGTTGTTAAATACTAATTTAGATTCTTTTGCTTGCATTTAAGGGGAAGAAAAAATATTTTTAAAAAAAATAAAGAATAAAAGAAAAATACCGATAAAAAAAAAGAATGACGATAAAAGGAAAGTAGAATGTAAGAGAACAATAAAAGAATAATAAAATAATAAGATAAAAATAGTAAAATAATAATAAGAATATAAAAATAACATAAGAGAGTTTTAAAAATTGCGAATAAATGAAAAATCGAAAAATATTTATTTATAAAATATTCTTTTAATTATTTTATTGTTTATAAAAAAACTCTGTTAATCATTTGTACTACAAAAATATTTTATGATAAATATTTCATGATAAATTTAAAAGATAATTAAATTTCCATCCCAACTTTGTTACTTCCTCTTTTTCTTCTTCATTTAAATTTACTTCTACTTTTTTTATTTTACTCAGAAAATAATTATAAACGTTAGAATCATAATTTATTTTCTTAAGTATTTTTTTATAACTGAATTTAAATATTAAAACAATTTTAAGTGCTATCATTAAATTCTCAACGTCATCTTCTGTTATTTTTATTTTTGAAACAATTTCATTTATGGCTTTATCTTCTGCTTCTATTATCAAATCAGAAATTTTAGATACCAGATATTTGGGTTTATCGAAAAAATTAGAATATTTTTTTATTTTTTCTTTTAATTCTGTTAATCCTTGAAGATATTCTGTGTAAAAATAAAAAGATCCATCACTATTATCATTTTCAATATGATTTTCTTTTTTAAAAACATAAATTAATGAGGATTTAAATACTATTTTATCTTTTTCCATACTAAGATTTTTCCAATTTTGAAAATCCAAATATTTTTCTATCGTATTTCTAAGTTTCTTTTCTACTTTTTTATTATTTTCTGTTATTTTTATTGATTCTTCCAAGATTTTGAATATTTTATCTTCATAGGAATTAATATCATCTCTTAAAATATAAAAACCATCTTTCCATAAAATATTAAGTATTTTATCTTCTATTTCTTCTATTCCTCTTACAAATCTTATTACAACCTGATTATTTACTTTTTCATTTAAACCTGTAGCTATCTTTCTCAATCTTTTTAAAAATATTTTATATACGATTATATTCTTATTTATTTCTGTGTTTATTTCTTCTACGATATCTGTCATTTCCAATCTATCAATGGTTTCTTCTATTTTCTTTAAAAATTCTTCTACAATTAAATTTTCTATAAAAAATAAATCTATTACATTCAACATCTTAAAAATGTAAAAGGTAGTTTCATTCAATTCATCCCATGATAATACTAAATCATATGTTCTATTAAGAAATATTTTTACATTTACAAGTACTGTATTTCCTAAAGCTTTTTTATCTCCTTTTTCTATTTCAAAATAATATGAAAAATATTTTAAAATTTCTTCAACACTGTTATTTTCATTTTGTATCTCATCTGTTATTTTATTTAAAAATTCTACTTTACAATTCTTATTGAATAATTTCTTTAAAAACTTAGAACCTTCAACCTCTTTATAAACTCTTAATCCTTTTTTGTAATGTTCTACATATTTCTTATAATCATTTCTATTTAAATAATCTTTTAACCTGTTTTCAAATTCAAATAATATTTTATATTTATTTTTAAAATATTCTCTTCTCCTCTCTTTTTCCTCGTTTTCCAAATCTATCTTCTTCTCTCTCATGAATTTTATAAATTTATTCAATAATTCATTATTAGACACTAAAATATGGTTTATTTGTATTTCTGAAGATTTTAAAAGATCCTCGTGTTTTTTTAAACTTTTAATAAGTTCTCTGCTTTCTATATATTTATTAAAATGTATTTTAACCATATCTCTACTCTTTTTCTTATCATCTTCTATATTCATAAACAATTTTTCAGAATATTCCTTAATATCAAACTCACTACTATCTTTAAATGTATCATTTATAAATTCTACAGGATTAAAATCCATGGAATAGAAGTTTTCTATAAGATCTAATTGTTTTGATTCTTTCTCCATGGGAATTGTTGTTTATGCATAAATTATTAATTTAAAAAAAGAAAGAAAAAATAATTTATTTTATAATGAGATTTATGTTATTGTTTTTTTGAATTAATAATTTATTATTCTTTCTTATTTTAAATTAATAATACTTAATTACTTATTAAACAGATTTGGTTGATTATGGCCAATATGGTTTAAAAGGGTTGATTTCCCCAAACACAAATAACTTGTATTAACTGGTTATGCACACACGTGTTTTAATTTCATCATCTCTTATGCTCCAATATGATGGAATTTTGCGTATTGGTTAATTACCACTCTTTCAACCTTTTCGAGATTCTAACAATCTTCTTTGTATAGTAATTTAGACTCATAAATCAATACCGGAATTGAAAATACATTTGTTAAGTATTACTTCAACATAGCATATAATTAATTATACAAGACATAATCAAGTTACATTGTATAAGTCTCAATCAATCAACTATCTTTGATTTTTTTGGTAAATAAAATTTTCTTCAATGAGGAATGCGAACACATAATACTTGAGATTTGGTTACCATTCCATGATCACTAACTCAAGTAGGTTGGTAACTAAGCAATAATAAATTAAAATGTTGTTTTTTATATTGAAAATAAGTTATTCATCATTTCAATCAACTATAAGATCTCTATTATGTATTAAATAAAAACGAAGGAGGTATAATTTATTTTCAACAAAATAAACTATTCATCAGTTTTCTATAATTGTGTCGCAGAACAATAAATAAAAAATGTGAAAGAAATTAAACCTATAATAAAATATTTAATTATTTTTTTACTTCCAGTTTCTTGAGATCTCTATCCAATTCTTTTATTATTCCCATGTTTTCATTTATTACTGCCATGATTTCATCATCTTCATCTTTTATCTCAGCTACCAACGAATTAAAATCACCATATAAATTTTCTATTTCAAATATGCAATCAAGAAGTTGGTCTTTTTTTATCATAGACGTGTCTTTAAGATCAAGTTCTTTTCTTGTTGTTGTAAAATATTCATTAAATAAATCGATTGTTTCATCTAATTCTTTCAATTTACTTTCTTCTTTTTCAATAAGTTTGATAGTGGAGGAATAATTATTTCTAGCTTTGATTATTTTTTCATTGGCTGCAAATACTTCTTGTGCTACTTTTTTATAATTTTTTACATCTTTTTCAAGATTTTCTTTGATCTCTTCAACTATTTCATTTACTACTTTTTGTCCAAACCCTATTGGTGTATCAATCTCAGCAGATAATTCTTGTTCTGTTTTTGTAACCATTGGTGTAGGCGGTATAATATTATTATTAGGATAAGTTGATGTTCCTGGTTGTTGTGTTGACATAGTTGGTGGTGCTTTAAATTGTTGAAATGGTGTACTCTGAGTTTGTGTTGGATTTGATTGGGAATCCATAGTTTGTGGTTGTGTTGAAAATGGGTTTCCAGATTCTCCTACTTTTGGTATTGTTGAAAAAGCATTAGTTTGTGTTTGATTTCCACCTAAATTAAATGGTTGATTTTGTGAAGGTTGATTGTTTGTATTGGTTTGTTGTGTCTGTGGATTAAATATATTAGAAGAAGTAGATTGAGGAAATAAATTAGGTTTATTCTCATTCTGAGTGTTATTTTGTTGTCCAAAAGAAAAAGGAGAATTATTATTAGAATTCATATTGAGGGATAAAAATTTATTTCCAAAAAATCGTTTATTAAATAGTTGGTTTTTTCTTTTTTACATGACCATGCTTCATATGGTATTTTAGACCATTAGAATTTTTATATCTTTTTTTGCAGTTGGGTAAAGGACATACATGAGGTTTAATTAAATCATCTTGTTTTTTTGCATGTCCTCTTTCTAAATGATATTTTAATCCATAAGATGATGCATATACTTTATTACATCCTTTTAAATGACATGCAAATGATTCTTCCTCCTCCTTTTTTCACGGGCTCTTCTGGGGCAATACTATCATGCACCATAAATTTATGTTCTAGATATTGATTTTTTCTTTCAAATCGCAAACCACAACAATTGAAATCACTCATAAACATACGTTCAGCATCAATGATAATTTGTTTTTCGGATATTGGTTTAAAACATCTCCCATACTTTATTTCAAAGACGGTGTCTTTCCATATTGAATCTAAATACATCTCAACAGAGTTTTGTGAGTCTTCATTTTCGGGTGAATTACGTAATTCATTAAAGTCATTTTTGGGCTTACTCTTTATGCTATCCTCCGACATAATATCCTTGTTCAATTCTATGTTCTCTTTATTTTCCACGTTTTCTTTATTTATATTATCCATGGCTATATATTTTCTGATTTTTTTATATCATTATCATTTTTTGTTATAAAGAAATTAGATCTTTAGATATAATTACAAAAACATTAAAAAAAGTAATTCTACCAAGAATTAACAATTTCTTTTTAAATCTAAATTTCAAAATAATAAAAATGACATTTTTGAAGTCATAAGAAGACACAATATAAATTATCTAAAATCTTCCACAAAAGTAAAAATATTATGATTTAAGGTATCTTATTAACAAGTATGGAATATTTAGAACAATTTACACTATAACACGTAACAATAATCATTGTTTTTTTTTTGTTTTTATTGTAATTTAACCAAAAAAAATATTCTGGAATATAAATACATTGTAATTTCTTATAAATAAATATTCTAGAACCAATAATTTTAAAATGCCACAAATATCGAATAAATTTTATATGATTTTTTTGGTAAATATTTAAAATTGTATATAAAAGATCTATAATATACATTTATACTCTGTTTCTGTTCTTAAACATATAATAAATGTTTATAATATTTTATAATAATAAATGCTTGTAATAAATTATCATATCATATAATATCATACACGTAATATATTAGTTATTATAATTTCTTAGATCTTTTTTTCTTCTATAAAATAATAAAAATAATATTTCTAATTATTTAAATAACAATATAAATTATCTTACAACAACAATAATAATGTTTGTAATAATAATTTATATAAGATATACACTGATAATATTAACATTAAACAATAATATCATTTAAAATATATTGATCTACTCATAAATATAATTTTAGAGATAGAACTTTATTACTGATATTTATTCAAATGGAATTATAAGAGCATAGAATATCATAAGTAGAAGAATAAACATAAGAGGAAATAGAAATTATTTAAAATCAAATGAATATAATATAATTCTAAGTAAAATAGAAGTATTATGAATAATAATTATAATATGAATTAAAAGAATATGAAGAATATTATTCTTCTATGTTTGAATCATAAGAATCTAGTAATTAACCATAAGACTCTAATAATGAATGAAGGGTTTCTTTTCTCTTTAATAAAAATAAAAAAAGATCAATTATAAATTTAATTTATGAATAAAAAATAATTTTATAATTATATTTCTTTTATTCTTTAAAAGATTAACTTTCTTACATTAATTTTTTTCATTTGGATATAATTACCCATGTTTTACACTTCTCCACCTAATAACACTAACAATTATCATATAAAAATTTTAAATAATAAAAAATATTATTTCTTACGTGAAAAGAAGCGTAGATATTCTGATCAATTCAAAGATCCATTGTTTATAAAAAAAGATATTTTTAAAAAATTAAAAATGATAGAAAAATTATATGAAGAAAATAAAAACATGGAAGAAGAAATAGAAAAATGGAAGGAATGTATAAATAATTGTATTATAATGCTTATAGATTCGTATGATCATAATGGAAAGGATATATTTAAAGCCTTAAATTTAAAAAAATATGGATTTGATATAAAGGATTATTGTAATGAGAGTGAAGAAGAAGAAGATAATAATAATGATTAATATTTTATAATATAATATAGAAATATATAAGATTATAATAATAATATATATTTAATGTTTTATAATATGATACTTAAGTATATATAATTATAATAATGATATATATTTTAACGGTCTTATAATACTATGTATATGGATTTATGAACAATTCTGTATATTTTCCTAAATAAATTTTATTAAAAAGTTGTATTTAATCTGTTTTTTATATTTTGTAATCCTGGTAAATATTCAAGCATATTTCCGTAATATCCATTTATATCATTTTACTTAATATAATTAAAACTCACATTTATTTCAATAAAAGTTTATTATTTGTATTATTATTATTTCTTACTAAATCAATTTTCTATTATATTCAGAAGCAGTAAATATGGAGGAAGACAAACAACATTAAGATTATTCATAAAAATAATTATATCTTTTATATCATTAAAATGTAAATTATTGACAATTTATATCTCTTTAATAATATGAATTAGCTTCATTTAATATTTACCCAAAATATAAATTATTGGTATTATTAATATTATTCTTGTAATTCAAAATTTGCTCCTTATTAATAACAATTATAGGATTAAAGGTTTTATTTCTTACATCGCTTATTTGTAAATATGATGATATCTCAACTAAAATTATTCCATTTTTTATACATCGCTAAAAATTTTGGTTTGTTAATAAAAATAAATGAAGACGATGAATGTTAATATGTTAAAAAAAGAAAACATTTTAGCATATTTTATGCGTAGGAGATCGTATTATAAGGAATCTTTTACAATGTTAGGCATGAAATATCCAGAAATAGGAGAGATATATTGTCTGATAATTATAAAATCTATGTTAATACACATCGTTTAATTATAATGAAAGTTTATTTATACATGTATTATTAATTTACCTTTATATAGATTAATTAATGTCAATATTTATTAATCAATTGAGGATTCGATAATATAACTTGATTATGTTACATAACAACCCGCTACGAGATTAAAGTAATGTTTAGTTGCTGTAAATATACTCTTGTATTGATTAGTAGTTCGGCCAATATTATGTGAAGAAGAAGATTGGTATCTTATTAAGGATTGAAGAGAGGAGGTGACATGAATTATACACAAAACCATAATGATCAGAAGCATAAGATAAGATGAGATTAATGCATATATATAATGAAACCGGGTTCTACAATTTTAGATGTACTTTAGGAACCAACAGTCTCGGACCATTGTGGGTTATAATCAGCCAGAACGTTTTGATAATAATTAAAATGGTATTTTAAAAAAAATGATCATCGATCAATCTATGCTCAGAAATTAATATATTAAATTTCATATTCATTAAATTTTTATATTAATAAAATTCATGTGATTTTATAACTCACATTTAATTCTTGTTTTAATAACTAATTCAGAAAGGAATCTGCAACAACGTTTTTAATGAATAATACAAATATTTAAAATCCCTGTAAATGGATTTTAAATATTTAAATTTTCTGAATTTTGTTTGTAATAATAAGGTGTTCATCAAATTTTTTTTGCTTAATCAAAGTTTAGATTTTTTATAATCATCATTTTTTCTTATGAATTTTACTTTCGTTCTAACATTTTTTATTATAAATTATACTATAAATTTAAATTATCACACCATTTCACGTTTTGAATATTTCTCTATTTCTGGATAAATAATTTTTAACTTTTTTCCAAGGTTTATATTATAATTACTTCTAGCCATAAGGTATACGTGATTGTTTCTAAACATTATAGAATATATTTATTATTGTTTATTAAAAATTAACCTATGGTTAATACATTTAATATTAAATATTTTGTAAGAAATAAAATTTAAATGATGATATAAAAAATATTACATTATATTTTATCATAAAAAATTAAAAACTTTTAAGAAATTATAATAAAATTTATTCTGGTACTTTAAAAGGGTTGGTCCAATTCAATATCAAACTCGTTGTTGGGTTTATCATCTTTATTCCATATACCTTGTTCTTTTACTTTATTTTCTTCTTTAAACAGTTCACATAATGGTTTTCCTTTAAATTCTTTTAAATATTCTCTTACCATTATTTTTGTTTTTTTACTACTCATTACTCCATCATTATTCATTTCTCTTATTTTACTGTCTAATAGACCACTGGTAATTATATTGTTTATTATCATAGCATGTAAGCTATCATAGGATGATCTGTACCATACCATTAATTTTTCCACAACAGTTCTGTCACTAATTCTATTTTTATTTAAGAAGTTTATAATTGGATGGAGAACATCTAATTCATCAATAACTAGGAAATTAGTAAGAATATTTACAGATAGCGCACACATGTCTTTTGTTGTGTTGGTTAAATACTGGCTTCCATTATATGTTCTTTTATTTCTATCATATTCTTTAATAAGGATATCTGTAAATTTTAATACGTGAGAAATATCTTCTTCATTGCTCCATTCTTTTAAAATTATCAAAGATATTTTTTCTATCATTTTCATTTTAAAATCAAATTTTAGATCTTTTGTCTCGTAAGAATAATTTGCAAGTATTTCTTTTATAAAGATAGATATACCGGAAATATCTAGATTTTCTATCAGTTTCTCTAAAATATCTTCTCTGTTGAATCTTTTATTTTTTATTATTTCTCCCATTATCTTCATAAGAGAAAAATTAAAATTATTCATAAAATATGTATAAAATTCATTTAAACAGTCATCGTCTACGTCCCCTTTGAATTTCAAATAAAAATAAAATAATTCTGTGTCAGTAGTAAAATTAAATGTGGTTTTTATGTTATTTCTTAAGTATATCCTTGCTTTGATCTCTTCATCCTTAAAAAATTCTAAAAGCTTTGTGTATTCTTCATTGTTGAAATCATAATTTTCTATTATTTTAATTATCAATCTTCTATCCTCATAATCTTCTATTTTTAACATAAATAAATAATTTAAAGCCTCTCTAAATTTATTCTTTGTAAGAAAGTAACTATCTAAGAAAGTATCATTGTATGGGAAACTTATATTTTCATATTTTCTTAGATTTTCAATATCTGTAGTATCTGCATAAAGTTTCCTTCCCTTTATCATCTGATTTATTTCATCTAAAATACACATAAATATTTTTTTAGGAACTTTATTACATTGTAACATTTCTTTAATTCTAAAAATATCATTTGTTTCTTCTAAGGAGCTGTTATTCAATAAATAGCGTATTATATCTAAAAAATTAGTATTAAATGTAAGTAATTCATTTTCTGTTGTACCGATATCATTGAATTTGATGTATTTATCAATCAGGAAGACTATCATGTTATATTTTAATGTTCTATCCAAATCCTTAAGATATTTTTTATTCTTTTTTAGAAAAAGAATGGAATAAAAAATTATATCTTTGTCTTCTGTAGGCTTTGATATATAATTTAATGCTAAAAATAAACTTTCAGAGTTTATGAGATTGGTTCTGGTAAGTTCAATGACTGTTGATAAAACCAATGGAATATTCTGTATGTAATTCAAAAATTTCATAAAATATTTTTTTTCATGAAGAAGAACGTTTAGGATTTCAAGTAATTTTTCTGAGTAAGGAATGGTTAGTAAAAATTCATAATTTATGTTTTCATTTGCTTCTATAACATTTAGGATCTCATTTAAAATATTATGTGGTTCTTTTAATTGCTCATACACTTTTTGTAAATAATGTGTTGACATTACTTTGTTAGCTTTTGTCAACTCTCCTCTCCTTTTCCCATCAATCTCCGTAGAATATTCTACCATGAATAAGAAATCCGAGAGAATCATAATACCCAAAGGATCATTAGAATTTATCAGCTGGACAATATTATTATAAAAACCATTAAAGTTTTGAGGATACTCATACAATCCCAATAATGCATAAATACGAGAAAATTTTTTTATATAAAATTTAGGATAAAAATCCAATAACTGAATAAGGTGTACAATGACATCTGATCTTCCAATTTTTTTGAAATGTTTTATTTTTTGTTCAAAAATTATTAAGAAATAAAGCTGCTCTTCCGAAGTTCCATTTTTTAACATTGCCAATTCGCTATTATCTTCAACCTCTGTTAATCTATATACTTCAACTTCTAAAGGTTTCAACATTTGTGGATTCGTTTTTAATGACGCTATAAGATTTTGGATAGGTAACATGAGGGTTTAAAAAAATTAAAGAAATTATCAAGAAATCTTTAAAAGGAAAAAGAACGAATTAAATTATTTTGAATAAAACAAATAATATAATGGAATAAAGATAAAATTATTTATCTTCTTTTATTAGATTATAAGAAGAAAAGGAAAATAAGTAAATGTGATTCTTATTATTATTTATAGTCTAATTTTAAATATTTATTACGGTTACATCATTTACTGTTTTAAAACATAAATATAACAAATCATTATTTTATTTTCACTAGCGAAGGAAAAATTTATATTGGATTGTGTTTAATATTAAAGATATTTGTGATAATAAATTCTATTTGACTAAGTTGTTGAGAGGGGATGACCAAATTGTAAGCTTACTGGATTCAAACCTTCTCAACCAGAAAATTCTCAAAATAAAAAAATATGGATGAAGATACGATAGCATAACTTGATTATGTCCTGTAAAACAGTTCAGTATTAAACTGAAACAACGGGTAATTGAAATAATTGCAATCTCTACATTCATTAGTGATTCTAGCAATGCTATGTTAAGAAGGATGCTAGAAACTCATCAGTATTAATAAAATGGTAATTAAAAATATATAATTCTTAACGCCCAAGAACAAAAGTAAGATAAAATTAATACATATAGACAATAATGCAAGATGATACAGAATACTCATGGTTTAATAAACCAGTTATTTCAGAGGACGATGGGTTATAATCAACAAGAATGCTTTGGCTATAATTAAAGTGTTATTAAAAAAATAATTTTTTATATTAATTTCAACAAAACGAGTGGATATTATTGGATACACGATTTATGGGACTAACTGATAACTAATTTCATTGCTTTTAATGTTTATTGGCAATTTATTTTGTTTTTTTCTCCATTATTAACATAAATATTTTTAAAGATTATACCAATCTAATTATGAGAATGGTGTAATTAAATACAGTAAAAAATTTGTGTTGTTGCATTCACAAATGCGGAATACAATGAATAATAGTATTTATTATCACATTTAAACGTTAATTGAATAAATAATCTCAAAAATAATAATATTTTTTTTATTTGAAATTCCATTTAAATGGCAGACAGATAGATTTTTTCTAAAATGAAACTTTTAATTATAGAAGTTTGCTGATCGATCGAAACTTACAGTAGTTATGACATCTGACTTTTAAAATACATTCAAACCGATACTAATTGATTTTGCTGCGGGTATGTATTAACCTCATCTTATCTTATGGTATAACTGATAGATATAAATTTTAAAGGACTCTTTAATAAAAGTCAATATATTTTTACTCCTTATGTTATAACGCGATATGAAATAATCAGCTCTTTAAAATTCGAGTAACTTTATTACCCAGCTTAAATGCATATATGTATTAATCGTATCTTATCTCTACTTATAAAAAATTAAATTTTTTATAAACCATAACTTAAATATTTCTTTTAAACAATACACATCTTATTAAGATTGACTTCAAATAATTTAATTATTACTTATTAACAACTATATCAACATATAATATTATTTCATTTGCTGATTAACACATCCAAGCATTACTTTTTTAAATCTGATATTTTAAATAAAATTTTTTGGCACATCTAATGTATTTTATATGTGATTAAAATACAGAAAATAGTTAGTAAATATATTCCTCTTCTATAATATCAAATATGAACATTGTATTCTGAAATCCAAGATGATCTATATCAACACTAATTTATTTTACAACATTATTTTTTATGTCAATTAATGGAGGTTTTTTATATGCTACACCGATGACAAAATAATTTAAATAAATAAGATGAAGCCAGACAATATATTAAATTATTTTTATCAGATACAAATCGAATAACGAGATGTGGATGATTGGTTTTTTTTTAGTAGAAAATAAAAAAACCTATAAAATAATTTTAAATGGGATTATTATTAAATTATCTTTTTAACAAAATTAATTTATAATTTTTTTCTGTTTTCTATTAGAAAAAGAAAATCTTTCACATACATATTAGCATGATCGTAATAATCCTATTCTAAAAGTAGATATCAAAATTCGTGGTCTTTTTAAGGGAGTAATGACCCTAAGTGATGAATTTATATAGAATAAAGGATTTTCTGTATTTTCATTTTGGATTTTAACCTTTACCGTCTATGAATTGTATAATCCCCAATTCTAGTAATAGATGAATATTATATTTTTTTATTTCATATGGGTTAAAACAAAGAAATAACAAAAAAATATTAAAAATTATTTATGACATTTATCACAAAATTAATTATAAAGAAGTTATAATTAATTTATTTTACATAGCCTCCCAAAATAAGAATAACATTAAATAAATAAAAATAAACTTTTCAAAATTAACAAACAAATTTTTGTAAAAGTAATTTATTTAAGATTTTTTTGTAAAATTTTTTTACTCCATGTCATTACCAACAAAGAAAGTAAAAACACAAAAATTATTTGATGAAGCAAAAATACGACAAGAAAAAGAAGATGAGAATAGTATTATAAATATTGATATCACAGATAAACCATTAAAGCATAAAATTATAAGAAATAATCACAATAACCCAGAAATAATAAAACAAACAGACGATGTTCACGAATATTTGGATATAAAATTGTTGTATTTTCCCGATCCAATAGATTCGCTTCAAATTCTAATGGATAACAATGAAAGTTTAGTTATTATTGAAGAATTAGATAGAGAAAGATTTAAAGGGATTGAGAATAGGTATATCAATTACGCAGAAATGATTGATGATTTATCTTATAGGGCTATTCAAAATCTTAGTAGAATTAAAAATAATATCGTTATCCTTGATAACTTTGATAATATAGACAATTTATTAGTTACTATTGAAAATTTAAATTTATATTTTAAACAGAAAACCAAAAAGATTAAATTAATTATAACCACCAACAGCCCGTTTTTATTATTAGATTTATATAACCACCAAAAATATAGTAAAATCCCTATTATAAAAGAAGAGCCTTTCTTTAGAGATTTTTTTACTCAAATAGAATTAATATATCATAATCATAATAATGAAGAAAGTGAGACAAGAAAAAATAAAATGATTATTTTAAAAGAATTAATAAAACATTTAAAAGAAGAAATAATTTTGCTAATTGGAGACAACAAGGAAAAAAAATATTTGAAGAATAATTTTAATATTGAAATATTAACTTATTATGAATATCATGATATTTATAGAAAAACTAAAAATGATAAAGTTATAGTGTTATATGATTATATGCCTATAAAATCCAAGAATAAGAAATATTTGATATCTCATGAAGAGGAAGAAGATTTTTATAGAGCGCTTGTCGAAACAGAGGATATGATATATTCTCTAACAAATAAAAACGCGCAAGAAGATAATAAAATAATCTGTATCAAAGATAAAGACAATATTGAAACACAAAACATAAATATTTCAAATAAAAATGATATACTAAATAATAGAAAAACAGAAAATAATAAAAAGAATAAAGATTTTTCTTATTTTGTAATCGATAGAGAATATCAATACAAAATAATAAATTATAAGAGTAACAATACAAAGGAAATAGAAATTAGTAAAAATAATATTTGTAGAATAAAAGATGAAGAGATTAGAAATAATTCTATTTTTAATAAATTGTATGAGGGAGAATACATATCTAAAAAATTAGATGTTCCTTTGAGGCTGAAAACAAATAGAGAGATAAATTCTAATAAATTTAAGGTGGGTATAACAAATGTAAAACTTGGTCATATGGATCAGAAAGATAGTTTTAGTAATAATATAGACATTATAGGTAATGGTATATTAATAGTAGGTAATAGAAGTATAAATATTATAGGAACTGTTAAAAATAATAATATAACTATAAAAGATATTAATAATAAACAGAGTAAAGATATTACGAAATATATTAAGATTGTAATTGAAAATATAACAGAGGATAAATTATTCTATTTCAACAAGAAAATATTTATTCTTTTGAAACATTATCCTAAGTTTTTTTATTCGACAGACAGAGTTTGTGATAAAAATATAAATACTTATAGTAATATCGGATGGAGAAGAGGAGATCGATATAATTTTCCTATGGTCGAAGGAAGATATGATATATGTGTGGAAATTAAACACGGCGATATATTAATGCTTCTATTAAATCTCGAGAAATATTCTAAAATTTATTTCTATAATATTTTTATCTATGGAACAGACAAACAAAATATAGATAATAAAATAATAGGAAAAATAAATGTACAAGATCAATTAGATATTGAGAGAGGATTAACTCCCCAAGAGATTTTAAAATTTTGTAAGGATCTAAGTTTCGACGATAGATATTTTATATTATGTTTTCTATCCAGAAAAGGAAGAAATGTTAGAATAAGTTATAATATTCTTAAAGAACTGAAAAAATATTGTATGTGTGATATCTTATATTTTTTAGATGGGCATGCAACTAATAGATTTAGCTCCATACCATCATTGTTGAGTAAATATAACGGGACAAAATATAAAGTATACTTGTCTTCAGATTTGGTACTTATACGAAGTGTTTGTATTACACCTATGGCATTTAATTATGATTACCCCAAGGTATCATTATCTAATAGAGTATTGCGTAATTTCGACAGTGAAAAAGTTATAAGAGTAAGCTTTAGGGATGAAAATTTATCAGATAGAATAATGGGAGATGAAGAATTAAATATGGAATATTTATATGATTATTATAGAAATATTTTAAACGATGGATTTATAAGCTTAGATAGAAAATATTTCTTCTTAGCTACTAGTGCATCACAGCTTAGATTACATTGTGCATGGTTTGTAACTCCATATATGACAGGGAATACTTTGATAGGCGTGGATTTCATAAGGAATTGGATAGGAGATTTTTCAGAGATTAATAACATAGGAAAATATGTTATACGACAAGGTCAACCTTTTAGTAGTACATATTTTACTTTTGATGCCACAATAACAGAAGAAAAGGATTATTATGAAAATGGTTATAATTTTACAGACGGAATAGGAAGAATTTCAATAAATTATGCAGAAAAAATAGTTGAAAGTATGAAACTGAAATCCAGACCTTCTGCATTTCAAATAAGAATAGCAGGATATAAAGGAGTGGTATCTGTAGATCCTAGATTGAAAAATAATTCCCTAAAAAATGAAAACTCTTTAATTTCAAATGCTGACCTTATTCTTAGAGAAAGTATGAAAAAATTTAAATCCAATCACATGTCATTAGAAATTGTAAATTATTCTCAATCAATACCGGCGTATTTAAACAGGCAGATTATATTGATATTAGAAGGATTAGGAATAAAAAAAGAAATATTTATAGAATTACAAGATGAAGCAGTTACAGATGCAATAGGAGAATATATCATAAACGAATATAGGTTTGTTAAAAAATATTGCAATTTCTTTAAATTAAAAAACGTAGAATCAACACAAGAGAAAATTCATAAGATAAATGATATGAAAAATAATATTGCTTATTCATATGCACATAAGGATGATACTGATAATATATTATATTCCAATATTAATAACAAAATGCATTACTCAAACACAAATATGAATTTTATCAGAACATTAAGTATTTCGTCTATCTGTAAAACATTTACTTCTATACATAAAAAAGGAAAGATTTTTATAGAAAAAGGAAGAGTGCTTATGGGTATTGTAGATGAATTTAATATTTTAAAAGAAAACGAAGTTTTTATCAATTTAAGTGATGTAGGAGTGATTGTAGAAAATGTTATGATAAGTAAGAATCCTTGTTTACACCCCGGTGATGTACGTGTAGTTAATGCCATTTCTAATAATACATTAAAGAATATTTACGTAGATGTTGTAGTATTTGCTAAATGTGGAAATAGACCATTATTCAATATGTGTTCAGGTGGGGATTTAGACGGAGATTTATACTTTTGTTCATGGGATAAGAGATTAGTTCCAGATGAAGTATTTCCTCCGGATACGTATGTGAACAACGAAGTGCTGAAGAAAGAAATAGTATCTCAAAAAGATATTTCTAATTTCTATATAAAATTTATGAAAGAAAATGATTTAGGAAAGATTGCATATTCTCATCTGGCATTTTCTGATAAGGAAAGTATTACATCTGCTGAAGCATTAAAATTAGCTACTTTATTTAATCAGGGTGTTGATTTTCCCAAAACAGGTTTTGTGCCTCGTCTCCCAATGGATCTTGTTCCAAAAGAATATCCCGATTTTATGCAGATTAAGACCCAACATATGTATGAAAGTAAAAAAGCATTAGGAATTTTATTTAGGAGATCTGCTATGTTAAATTTAGATATTAATTTTAAATCTTATTTTTATAACAATATCAATATTCCAAAAGAAAGTGAATGTATAAATAAGAATAAAATAATAAGAATATTTATAGATCATTTTCCTAAACAAAAATATATCTATCCATCAACAATACAACCTTTTTTACAAAATGCATTAGAAATATATTCCAATTATAAGACAGAACTCCAATTAATTCTTAAATCCTATGGAATAACAGAATATGAGTTATTTTCAAATATATCTACATCGCCGGATGAATTTACATCAGAAGAAAGCAGAGGACATACATATAAAATAAATAAAAAAGTAAAGGAGATTCTCAATAAATATAGAGAAATATTTAATAAAAATAAAATTAATGAAGATTTATCATTGAAAGCATTAGCATGGTATAAAATAAGTATAGAAAACAATGACCCAAATGATAATTCAACTGAGTCCTACAAATCATTTGGTATTATTAATGAAGATCATCTTAATCTCAATCTTATAAGAATCAAAGAAAAAACATTTGAAAAAACCAATTTTATATTTACATCCGGGATCGAACTGAGAGATAAAAACAATGAAGATATAGAAGATACAATAGAAATCGAAGAATATCACGTAAAATACAATGATAATAAAATAACAAAAGAAAGAATAATAATTTATACTAATCACTTACAGTATCTTACAGATCCTAAATTTGCAATACTTGATAATAGGATTTATTCTGAATTGTTCCATATCTTTTATGCTTTAGAAATAATTAATTTAAAAGATATAAAATTTATTTATGATTTTATTTTTTTAATATCAATGTCTGATGAAAGTCTGTATAATGATTCTAATAAAAATATATTAAAATTAAAAATAATTAATAAACTTATCGGGCTTAGTAATTATAAGAATACTTCCAACATAGAGGATATCAGTAATAAGATAATAAGAACATCGTTAATACTTTCTTTTAATATACCAATACAACAGAAATTTAAATTATCCCTCAACAACAATATTTTAAAGAGTAATACTTCCAATAATATTTCTAATAATATAATTATTAATACTCCACCATATAACAAGGTTACAGTAATAGGAATGTTTGATGTTAATGATGAAGTTTATTTTAAAAAGTATAATGGAAAAAAGTATATGATATAGAATTACTCAACAGTGGTAAAGCATCTATTAATATATATAAAGATGATTTAAGAAGGAATAACGATAAACATAATGATAATATCACAAAGGAAAAACACCATATTGATATTTCCAATAGAAAAGTATTCATAGATGTTAGAATATTACCCGGAAAACTATATTTTCATTCTTTATCTAATAAATATATTTATAATAATATTAAAATAAGAGAGCTTGGCAGGATTCTTCAGCTAGGACAGGTAAATAAAAATACAGAATATATAAGAGCATATTTTTATCATCATCATAATTTAGTAGATGATAATTATGATACGTATGAAGAAAACATAAAGGAAAATAACGGTAACAATACCATGGGAATAGATATAAAAAATTATAATTCAATTACATCTTTTATCTTTTATGATTATAGCTTTAGAATTAATAATATAAGATATGGAATATATCTCGATAGTAATCTAAATATATTACGAATAACAAGGAAAAAAAATATTATAGCCAAAAAGGAAATAATAAACATAGAAGATCGTGGTGATACTTTGATAGAAATTGTGTTCGAAGATGTAATATACGAAGATAGTAGAATGGTGATTAGTGATATATGGCTTTATCTTTTAAACGAGGGTTTAAAAAATAATATTACCAATAATAAAGAATGTTTTAATTCTATGCTAAATAAAGAAAGTAAAATTTATGATTTAACAAAAGAAGAGGAATTAATGTTCAATAGAAGATTATTTGAAATAAAAGAAAATATATTTTTAAACAAAAACAATACCTTCAATACCATAAGATTAGAAGTGAATAGAATAACAGCTTATAATAATAATATTATAAAGAAAGACAATACAATATATTTAATAGATAAAGATGTGTATTTAGATACAGATTTACATTTGGATCATAAATTGAAATATGTTATAGGAAAGGTAGGATTTTATATCGATGAGATCGAGAGACATGATAAATTTGAAAATATTTTTGAAAGTATTTGGAATAGATATTTGGGTACTTTATAAAATATATCGATTTGAATAAAAAATGTTTATTTATAATTTCTTTTATAATAATAAAATATATTAAGAAATATACATTTGAATTTATGAATTACAAGTGATACATATATTTTTATAAATTTATAAGTTATGATAAAGACCAAGAGGTATTCTTTTTTATTTCTATTTAGCATCAACTTTAAAATAAATATATATTTTGGGATATTATAATTTATTTGATTTAGATAATGATACGAAACTATAAAAATAAATAAGTTTATAAATATAATTAAAATTAACAAATTGTGTTATTACAGAAAACATTTTTAAAACGATTAATTATATTTTTGTCGTTTTATAAAATTAAGGAAACCCGTATAAAAAATAGAAATAAATAATAAACCTATCAAATAACAAGTTATCAGATCAAAATTTAATTTTAAACTGGTCGGTTCACGGAATGTTAATTTTTACTTTTCTTATCATCAATCTTCTTCAATAAATTCTTTAACTCATCTAATTCTTTATCACTAAATATTCCTTCACAATATTCAAATGGGTATTCATGTATATTACCTTTTGAATATTCATGGAGAGATTTAAAAACATTTTCTAACCTCTTAGCAAAAATATCGTTTTGTCTCTTTCTTTCATCACTTGTAGAGGTTTCTATTTTATTAGAAATTAGATACTCTGATATTCCTTGTTTTTCAGTGGATAATAATTTATGTTTAATCGTTATATCATTTAAAGAAAAATCAAATTGTTCTTTTGATGTAATAACATACTTATCGTTTGCGCTAAAGTCAACAACAAAAGTCTTAGAGACTAATCGACGTTGACTTTTCTTTTTAATACTACTAAGAAATTCATCAAGAAGAGTGTGTACTTCTGACTTATAGTCATTTAAATCGCTCAGTATAATATTGAAACGATCTTCCATAGTTTTTTCTCTTCTACCCAATACATGAAGAATCTTATTATGTAAATCATCAATATAATTATTGTAATTATTATATTTCGTTTGTAGAAATTTATTAAATTCTATTCTAGCAGGGTTAGAAAATTGGATTACTTTCTTGACAAGATTTATTATACTAAACTTACCTGGTAGTTTACATATTAGCCACTCTAAAATAGACTTTGATAACTTTTGCTGTTCCTTTAATACAATATCTTTAACAACACTCATAATTTGTTTATAATAATATGAATAATCATTATCAAAACTATTAAGTAATGTTTTTAAATAAGACATCATTTCATCATTTTTTATAACATTTTCACAATCATTAAATATTTTTGTCACATCCTCATATATTCTATTGTTAATTTTATTACTTGTTCCAATTAACTCATTTTCAAGTTCCATTTCGAGTTTTTTTATTTTCTGCAATTGATATTTCTCCCATTCAGAATATGCGTTAGAATTTGTTTTTTTTGCAGACCTTTGAAAGGAATTGGATGCACATGAAATAACTGGCGGTTTATTTCTTTTATTAGACTTACCCGCCCGCTGATCATCCGCTGTTATGTTATCTATAACTGGTACCAACATTTCCTTAGCGAATTTAAACGGACCCAAACCAAACATCCTAGCCTTGAACATAGAATAATAGTCTCCTTTACTTATTTTCATGAAATCCTTAATAGCAGAGGAATCAGAACTTGCATCTATTGAATGCATTATTCTACGTGAAAAAGAAGAATATAAATTGCTAATATCATTTTTATCTTGAATTATATTCGAAAATATCTCTTCTGCTCCAGATTCTAAATTTAAAAATCTCTCTCTTAACTTGGATTTAGAATCAATTAAAAAAAATTCGGGCAATTCTTTTTCTTTATCGTTTAATAACTCTTCTAATTCTACAGAACGAATAAATTTTATATTAACTATTAATATGCTAAATATTTTAATTGAATTTATTACAGATAACAATATTTTTAAACGTGGTTCAGATGGAATAAAAAATTGCATGGGTAATAATAACTTTCATTATTAAATGTTTGATCAATTTTCTTGCTTTAGTCCACTTAATTAAGTATACTTGGTCCAATGGCCATGGGGTAATAACTAAATCCTAAGCTTGGCAGGTTCGAATCCTTCATCCCAAAGCATTTTCAAAAAAAAACGAATAAAAGGTAGAAGATAAAGGTTGTTAAATAGGGAGTATTCATTAGCGTAATATTGATTATGCTTTGTATGACACCCGACTACTAAATTAAAGCAGTGTTAATTGGTGTAATTGCAATCATTATATTGATTTGTGATTCGGCCAATATTATGCCAAAAAAAGTTGAGAATCCCTAAAAAGCTGGGTGAGATACAGTGCCGTCCACCATACACAAAATCCAAACACATTATAACGTAAAGTAAGATATTATTAATATATATATGGTAAGATTAGTTAGTACAAGTTTAAAGGTATTTAGGAATTAAAGATCATAGACCATAATAAGCCACATCCAACCAGGAAATTTCGCAAATAAAAGTTTTATTAAAAACACGTTCATCCGGGCTGTCTTTATATACGATCGATGATTATTTGACGTCGATTGTTATATTGATATTTTAGCCATGATGTTTATATACAGTTATAGTTTTTTGTTTAGCGCACTTAATACTTTTTATTTTCATATTTTTATAATATTAAGATACAGCAGAAGTTGAAATAAATTTTTGTAATATTAAAACTTGTAAATTCTCCATTGTAAATAATACGATACTTATTTTTAGCTAATTATTTTGTGATGTATATTTAAAGCATTTTATTTATACAAATATTTTGTGGAAAAATATCAAATTATTATATTAAAAAACAACCGAAATATTACTATCACACAATATTTCTATGATTATATATTTACTATTATTAATATAATTACTCCTTTATCTTTTATTTCTTTAAAAATCTAATTATAAAATCGTATTAAAAAGATAAAAAAAATATGTTTCAAATAAATAATTTAATACGTCCATATCTTGGAGTAGGTTAAAAAAATTCAAATACAATAAATTCCACCAAAACCCCATTTTTTAATTTTGTATGAAGCCCTTATTTATAGAAATTTTACAACCAGCTATGTCTATCATGATCCGTGGATTTTATCACCCGAAGTTATTTTTAAATATAGCTATCGGGTATTATAATAGATATATTAGTACAATTTTACCCGCCCCGCCCAATGGTATGATGTTACACATGGTCAACACGACCTTCTCTCGAGATTCCAACCTCTTCAATGTCATGGTAAAACCCAAGTCAACAGTCAAAGCGTATTGCTTTTATAAAATGTCCGAATTATTATATTCTAACAAGTACGTTGCGTATAAGCACGCAATATTATGCCATCGTTATTCTAACAACTTTATATTCAGAAGGATTCGAACTCATTATTTTTAAAGATTTTTTAAATTTGATTTCCATCTCCTCAGGTATATCTAAAAAATATAAATTTATGAAAGAAAACAACGCCCATAAAAGAATGATTCAGTTATTTTTAATTTCAGTTTTTTTTAAAATATCACATATTTGAAATAATATTTATTAAATATGTTAGAACTACGACAAATACAGGTTACAGAAATCATGATATTGAGAATGATTCTTATCTAGATATATTTAACAACGCTAGATATAGAGACTTTAATGATGACAATAGACAAACTGTAAACCAAATACCCGGAATAAGTTGAGGAGAAGGGGTAACAAAAGCAATAAGAAGAACTATTCGAAGAGCTGTAAGGCCCACAAAGTTACTAAATTCTAATTCAAACAATTGTCAACAACAGATAGACGAAGGGCCTTATTTTCAAAGAAATCCAGATCAACAATATATTGTCAATCAATTACCACCGCACATGCCACATATACGAAAACCCTTGATTCATGTTTCTAAAAATAAGTATGATCCATACATACAAACTAAAAATACAAAATATTTTACTCAAAAAAATATATCCGCAGAAATTAATAACAATGGAAATCAAGAATACGTATTACATAAACAACGGCCGAGAGGATTTTTTTATGAACAAAATAATAATCCAAATACTCAAATAATAAAGGCGTCGTCTAAAACAAAATATATACAAACCATTGAAGAAGTACAAATGCACATATACCAATACATCTTAGATATGACGGGACGTCTATTTTTCAGTAATGATATAACATTCAATAAAGGATGTTATAGTTGTTGATTTCCAATTGGATTTAATAATTTTCTAAAAAACATTGACCGGTCAGCCATTAAATTAGGTAGTGGCGCAACTTCAAATGTTTATAAAATTGAACTTTACTGCAATAATACAAAAGTTATGTATGCTGTTAAAGAAATAAGAACACCACAACTGAAGAGGAATATAGGTACACAAAATTTGCTTTTTAATCAAGATCTATATTTTTTTGAATACTTCAAAGAAAATCTTACACGTTACGTTATTAAAGGATTTGCAGCTTATTGTTGTAAAGATAAACTATATCTGATTTACGAATTGATACAAACTAATTTACAAAATTTTATTTACAAAACTATATATCTGAATTATGGGGAGATTTTACAAATAACATTGAATATTCTAAATGCATTAATCATCTTCATGAACAAAAAATAATACATTGTGATTTCAAACCTGAAAACATTGCAATTGATAAGTGTTTGAATATAAAGATATTTGATTTTGGTTATTCTATCATCCAGAACTCTAGTATTGGTAAACTATTTAAATATGGAATTACTCCATTATTTTATATTCCATCATATATCTATAACACGAAACCTGGTATTTATGATGATATATGGGCTTATGGATCTGTTTTATTTGAACTAATTGAAAGAAGACATACATACAATGGCAGTATTAATAATTCGCGCAATAATGTTTTACGTATAGGAAAACACTTCTCAGATTTATCATTTAATAATACTAATAATGTCCCAACCGAATTTTTAGAGTTTATAAGATATTTATTGAACATAACTAAATATCAAGAATATAAAACGGAAGGTTGGGATTATTATGGAGACATTCTTAATTTTTTACAAAGAGAAAAAATCAAGTGGGGGAAGACAATAATTAAAATTTAATTTTTGGGATTTTGATATAAAAAAAATAATAATTTGATATAAAGAAATATTTAATAAGAATAGAAAATCAATTACAACTTTATAGCTAATTTTATTTGTTTTTTTTAGAAGAATTGAATTATTTAATTATTTTATTAAATATTAGAAGATAAAAAGTAAATGAAACCAAATATAGTTAATAAACCCAGACATAAGATCTTAGAGATTGATTGCTTTAAGTAGATGATGCTTCAAAAGATGTTTTAGGATCTGGGACTATTTCAATATTTTGTTCTAATCTATCTGATTTTTATCATTGACATAGAATAATATACATTACCATAGCAATAAGTACATGGTAACATTTATTTTTTTTTGTCCTAAAAACAAATATCTAGAGGTATGGCCACTCTAAAACTTGAATAATCTTAGAGGAAAGATATAAAGAGTTAAAACCCCTTAGCATCTTTATCCTAAGATCATTGATATTACTGTCCCAGGGATATAATAATTGTAAAGACTAATAATTAAAAAGTTTTCTTCCCCTCATATGGGAAATAAAAAATATTTTATGATGGTACACAAATTTATTGTTATATTAGAACAATCCTGTCCGATTTTATATCAATCAGTAAATCTGTCGATATCATATTATGGAAAATACTGTAACATGTAATAAATACAAATTAAAGGCTTCCATTGGTCAAAGATAGCAAATTATACCAAGCCTCGAATCATCAAAGAACTACTAGAATTAAACGTTTGAGTTTGCCTCACAAGGCAATAACAATATATAATATTTTTGTCCTATAATAATCTTTATTTATTTTCACCCATAGATTATAAAAAAATCCATAATTTATATAAATTTGGTTAAATATACCAATGTTCTCAATAACAGACATTATAACCCACAGTTCATTTAAATAATTATATATTACAATAATAATCATAACACATTAAGAATATTAAGATCTATCTTCTTTTTATTTGGATCTAAAACAATATATACCAATATTATAATATGTTTTAAAAACATTATAATACATTTAAAAATACAAAAATTTATAATAAATTAGGCTAATTATGTTAAATTTGAATTTCAAGAAAAACCGGTGTTCGATACTTTTATTGGTCAAAAGTTCTTATGGGTTTTTTTAATATTTACTAAATATGAAATTTTTAGTTTTTTCGCTCTTGTACATTTTCTTTAGATAATTTTTTTATGGAGATAATAAAACAAATTGTTTGAATAATTGTCTTAATGAAATAACAAATTATGAATTGATACAAATTAAGTTTAATAATCCCCTATCAATAGTAATATCTGAAATAAAGAGTCTTCTTCTTCTCATATAAAATAAAAAAAAGAACAATATTGGTTATATGTCTAACAAAATAAAAATTATAATATATCTTGTATGTAAATTAATACAAAGTAATTATATTGATATATTTATATTACTGTCTAAAAAGTACAAGAACTAAAATATAAAATTATTTTATGAAAACAGAAGGACGATAGCGATATAATATACAAAATTTTATAAGAATCAAAAACTACAAAAAATTGGCAAAGAGATAAAGAAATACCAATTATAAATAAATATAATTTAAATAACATGGAATATGATTATAGGAACTAAAATAAGAATTTAAAAAAAATAATTACAAAAAAAAAGAAATTAGCGTTGATGATAATTCCTAAATAGAGTTTGAGATGTTTTAATTTGAAATTAACCTAGTTTATTTAATTTCTAAATTTAATTTATATTGATATTATAATATTTTCATATGTTTTTAATAAAAATATAAACAAATAAATTTCTTATCTGTGAATAATAATAACTGAATTTTCATCATACCAAGGTTTTATACCTTAACCAACCAATATTTTGTAATATTTCTATTTGTCAAATTTTCAATTATTTTCCATATCAATATTTTTATCTATACAAGTTCTTAGATAATTACCACCTATCATGCTCTGTAAAAGATGGTACATTTGTTATTCTTCATCCGTGACTGTTAAGTATTATAATAAGTAGATTAACACATTTATCTTATCTATCTAAGAATTAAAACTTTGAATATATGAACTTTGTTATTTCATCCTACTTCTATGATATTCCCATCTTCTTTCATAATATAATACAATGAGTTATAATCAATACAGAGTTGTAGTCATATTAACAATATTTACTTCAAATCTGCAGTGAAATCGTTATATAAGATATTTTAATTCACTTTGTCAAACTCTACCATATAGATATATTATCTAAGTCATTTTATGTTATTAAAGAATACTTCGAAAAATGATTTAAAAAAATATATTAAATTTTATTTCTAATTTTTTTATATAAATTTATAAAAGATCATTTTTTTCGACATTCTTTTTAGATAGATTAAACAATAATTTTTATACTTTTCATACGTTTCACATATAGCCTAAACCATAAATGTCTGGAATTTTGTTACCACTACATAATTACCGATCCTAAAAGACCAATTTTCAAATATAAAAAATGATTTTTTGATAAATTAAAAAACCCTTTTATAATTTTATGAAACAGTTAATCTTATTTTTTATTTTGTTATTTAATTGTTCTTGTGAGTCATATGATATGACATCTGAGAATTATTATGAAATTATACAAACACTAATATCAAGTTTTGATAGTAGAGATTTTCATCTATTCGATGACGAA
>VRLP01003762.1:32500-58626 GCA_009660295.1 Lophius piscatorius | reverse complement strand
CACACACACACACACACACACACACACACACACACACACACACACACACACACACACACACACACACACACACACACACACACACACACACACACACACACACTCACACACACTCACACACACACACACACTCACACACACACACACACACACACTCGCATACACACACACAAACACAAACACACACACTCACACACACACTCACACACACACACACACTCACATACACACACTCACACACACACACACACCAACACACACACACACTCACAAACACACACACACAACACACACACACACACACCATGATATTGAATCTTCTGGTACGTTGCAGCATTGATCTCTGTGGTCAGTAACACACACACACACACACACACACAGGCTGACTGACAGATGGGACAGACCACCCATCAACTCCCCAGACTGTCTGTTTGACATCAAAGGAGTGTGTGTGTGCGTTCATGCCGAATTGTCTGTGACTGTGAAGCATCACTCACACACAGACACACAGACACACAGACACACACACACAGACACACACACACACAGACACACAAACACACACACACTAACACAGACGCAGCAATATCAGCTGCAACATGTGCTTCATTTCCCCCCCGACCTCCCCCAATCAAAACCCACACCTGATCCTCTCAGCTCTCTCTCCCTCACTCTCTCTCACTCTCCCTCCCTCCCTCTCCCTCTCCCTCCCTCTCTCTCTCTCTCCCTCTCTCTCTCTTTCTCCCTCTCTCTCTCTCTCTCGTCTCTCTTTCTCTCTCTCTCTCTCTCTCTCTCTCTCTCTCTCTCTCTCTCAGTACTTACTGGGTACTCCAGAAACTAGTCTGAGGGGTCTGAGTACTCTGAACGCCCTCAGCGCCTTGACATCGAAGCCGGCCGCTTTCCCTCCGATGGGCGTGGCGCCGTCCCCCTTGGTGGCCTGCTCCAGGATCGCACTGAATAACCTGTAAGACAGTAAGAAATGACTTCAATAACCATCAGCCTCTGCCCGACATCCCATTTCCACACACTTGAGAGAATCGGAGGAAGTGGGGAACAATATCTGAGGCGTAGACAAACAGAGATGTAATGAAGAGGGATGAAGATCTACAGTCGCCGTGGTTATTGCCATATCTCTCAAGCTGTCATAAGTGCGAAAACAAAACTATACCAAAGACTCCTCTTCATCATGAAGTATCAAACAGTGACGGGGATCAGTCTAGTTCGGGTTCTAATTTTAGCTACACATTACTCCAAAGTGGAAAATGAAATACATTAATTAGTTAGTAAGCTTTTCCAGCGCGACAATAGAACTGCTTTCATTGGTGGGAATCCATATGTCCGATATTTACGATACTGAGTGGACTCTTATGCCCGCAAACATTTCAACACTTTCATAAATTAGTTTCATTAGGGGCGTGGCCAGAGAGGCACTGGGCCCAGCTGGAATCTGATTGGCTGCCTTCGAATGTCTATTTTTGTGGCCCCTCAAACACATTGTCAGTTGTTTTTTATCACTTTGGAATGTTCCATTAGCATACTGCAGCAGCAAACATGTAGGGTTAGGGTTAAAGGTCACGCAGGTGTGATTGTAGGATCCAAATGTTTTTCTTGCCACATAGTAGTTCTGATGTAAGCTGAACAAGTCAAAGCTGGGGCAACGTATTTTATACTTCACATACTTGGATATATTGTAGAATATAAAATTACGTTTTTTCCGCACCCAGTTTCAAATTCAACAAAAACATCAAAATCAAGATTTAAAATAATTTTTTTTCTGTGCTCCTAGTTAACTCCAAACAAGGAAGGACTGGTGAAATGTACCGTATATAAATCTTACTAAATAAATAAATATGCATGGATGTTGGACTTATTTCGGTCCCTCAGTGTAAAATATGGTCCCTTTATGGACCCTGATTTAATATATCCTTGATTCCTCCCTGGGCCATTTGCCTCTTACGTCCAAATAAGGCAATCCATGCGACTACATACCTTACTTTTTTAGACACATACAGAATATCAACATAGTATTGTGGTTCTCCCCGAAATACACACTCAATAACTTTGGATAAGGAGATTATATACTGAAAACCAGGCCTACGAAAAGGTATATCTACCAAAAGAGGCGGGTCATACGAGGTAAAGTTTGGAGGTAATCGGAGGTTTTGTTTGAAAAACAGAGTTTTTTTATATTTTTGCAAGATAAATCTCTTCAAGTTAAGTAATATAAACCAAATCCGGACTAAATCGGACACATTGTTCCGAGGTTGTGTTTGAAAAACAGTGTTTTCGTAGAAAAGCTTCCCCTAATGAGTTAAATACTACTAATACTACTACTAATACTACTACCAATACTACTACTAATACTACTACTATTGCTACTACTACTGCTACTACTCGAGTAAAATCGGTTATATACTTAAGATAGATCTCTTTAAGTTAATTCATATGAACCAAACGGTCAGGAAATGATGTCCGACAAGTTTTGGAGATAAAGATCCCCCTGGTGGCGGAACGAAGCAACTGACCTTTCCCAAAATCAACCCAGTCATTCCTCGCACTAAGGTTTATTTCGGTCTAATTTGAGAATGATCCATGACATAGTTACCGCGTTAATGTGACTAATCAGGAGCAGCGTTAATGTTTCCATAATATTCTTCACTTTTCGGGGATATGATTAATAAAGCCATTATTTTATGACCACTTATCTTTCGTCATCTTCTTCCTGTAGGGCTGGAGCCTGTGTCAGCTGACTTTGGACAGGTAAGAGATTGGGGTCACCAGCTCATCACAGGGCTGACAGGTAAACTAATCAACCTATCTGTCTTCAGGATTCAAGCCCCTCGCTTCCTTTAAGGAGTGAATTAAGACTTTTTTGTCCGTGTTTAGTGAAATTTCAACGGCAGCCTGTCAAGAAAATTGGAGGCTGTCGAAGCAGCAAATGAACGGTTTGGTTCCGAGATGTACAGTAATGACTAAGTGGGGTAATATTCAGCTGTCACATAGCACATATTGTACAGAATGCGGAGACAACTGAAAGGAATACACTGGCATGTAAATATAGCCTTCAACAAAAGCGCTAAAGCTTGTTAAGCAAGCTTGAATTCCTGCATGTCCAGCCGAGCTCATCGCTCAGCCTCGCCTCTCTATCGCTCTGATATCCTGATATCCTTTAAAATCACCATACAATACCATTTTCCAGCCAGCCGGGCTCAAAGGCCAGCCAGCAGCACGTTAGTCACGGAGAATTATCAATTAGCACAGATGAAATGGCCAATTGAAAGAGTTCTCAAATGTATCGCCCGCCCTCTCCACTCTCCCTCACCCTCTACTCACTCTCTGCACACTCTCTGCCTCTCTACTTTGCACCCTCCAATTGTTCCTCTCTCTCTCTCTCTCTACCTCTCTCTCTCTCTCTCTCTCTCGATGGGAAGCGTGCCTCTGAAGAAGAATATTAACAACATTTCACATTTCAGCATGTTTTTTTTTTTTTTCGCGCTGGTTGTGAGTTAAATGATAATTAGCGCCTGTGAACATTGCTTCACATAATGACTTATGTATACAGCTCAAGAGGCTGAGGACGCCACGCATAATCCTACAGATAACAGCGACGGCGAGGCTTCACAGAGGTCAAAACACCAAACACTCCTCACATCCACAGACTCCATCTTTGAATTATAATCATAAATAGTTATAATTAATCATTCATCAATCCCAACCAGTCATACAAAGTCATTTCAAGGTATTTCTCTGTAAATGACCATCTCTGAGGGCACAGGGGACGGCCCCTTTAAGGATCTTGCTCAAGGACCCTACAGTAGACCTGCTGGGGTTCGAACCGGCTACCTTCCAATCTTCCGATTGAGAAACTTAATTTTTGTCCATGGACACGGATGTAGAAAGACCTTTTGCTAAACAATATGGAAATCCGGCATGTTGAACTATAATTGGGTTATATTGCCAAAAGCCTCCAATCCCCTGCATTGTATTTGTGAAGAAGATCCCCCATTTCTCATATTCATCCAATTTGGACTAAATCGGATCAACTGGAAGTTATTTCCAAAGAACAGTGTTTTTTCCTGAGCTCCCCTTAGTGAGTAAATTATGATATATACAAGATGTATCTCCTTGAGTCGATTCATATGCAGCAAATTTGGACTGAATCGGACCATAAATTAAGAAACGACCTGAAAACCTCCGGAGCTGAAGCTCCCCCTAGTGCCAGAAATATGCAATTGACCTTTCCCAAAACCAATGCAGTTCTTTCTCACACTAAGGTTTATATGGATATAAAATTTGAAAATGATACATGAAATGGTTTTTGAGTTATCGGGTTTAAAACCACCAATGTGCGGCGGCGCTGATTCCATCATTTCCCTGACTTTCAAGGATTATAAATAATAATAATAATAATAATAAATACATTCAAAATGTGAAAATAATGATATTGAAGCACCTTCTGTATTCCTAGAAAGTAATTTTGAAATTTCTTAGAATTATTTGTCAACCGTCTCTAAGAAGATTTGGGACTTTTACCTGGATTAGACTAAATACTGGATATACTTCCATTTCATATATGTGCGGATGGGCCGGGGTAAACACTATAAGACCCTTCATGGCAGGGCCATAAAACACACTTTTTATTTTTCACAGTTATGAATACAATCAAGGTATTTATTAATGAATCTGTAGTTTTTTTTAAATACCAAGTTTTTCTTCAATCTGGAGAACGCGGCATTAATTCTTGAAATCCTCCTATCAAAGTTCCCATAGTCTAAGCATGAAATCATTGGATACCAGATATGCTATTATAAAAAAACACAAACACAGAGTTTCTCCACTGTAAAAAATAAAAATAAAATTGAAATACTGTTTTTTGTTTGAGGGTTTTTTTTAAGGTAAAACCATCAAAGAGATTTGAAGAATTTTCCAAAGCCGGAATTTTACTTTTGGGGCGTAATCATGCACTGTAAAATAAAAAAATCATTGACGGACTTAAACAAATGAAGTATTAGTGTAGCTTATTCATTTAAGCTGTTAAAAATATTAACTTTAATTGCGTACTACCAGGTGGAGGAATTATCTTGAGTTAATTAAACAATTCTCTTTTTTTTTTTTCTTTTTTTTTTTTTTTACAGTGCAGCCAGAGTGTGTACTCATTGTACACACAGTCAGTAAACATGTGTTCACACACACAGACTGTCAGCCGTCACTAATAGACTCTTAGCTACGTATCAGCAAGAGGACGTTTATTTCACACACACACACACACACACACCGATTAACCTGAGTGACAACGTTACCCAAACATTTCAGTACAGCTAAGTAAATAACAGTTTGACTAAAGTTATTGAAAATATTGTTACTGTAAAAGGTATTTCACTGAAAAGCCCCCCAATCCCCTGCAATAACCCCCCCCCCCCCACTCCTCCCCCACAGCCAGACCAGAACCTACAGAGTCCCGAGAACAGATCACAGAGCGTTGACCTCAAACACCGGGTCAGCGCTGAAGATTGGGTCGTAATAGATGCTGAAAGACGATCTCCAGTCTGACAGCAGAGGAAATGGCGCCGGACGCCCGGGAGTTTGACTGCGGCGTGAAAACGCCCTCAACTCTGCCGCGACACTTAAAAGGGTCGTAACAGCCCATAATCATGCCGCCCTAGTTCCAGCCCCGTTGACGTGTCCTTGAGCAAGACATGGAGCTGCAGCATACGTCTGAGCTCCTGACCTCGCCGTGAGTAAAACACAATTACCTTCAAGGAATGACGACTGCATTATTTAACAATTAAATTAAAGGCTGCGTCACAATAAAATCCATATCGTCATAGAGAGAGAGAGAGAGAGAGAGAGAGAAAGCTTGTGTTTATGCCAGAGGGACTGATATCATGGTGCCAGCTGATGGGGGTGTGTACTTTGTTGTGTATCTCTGGCGTGAAGCCAACCATGTTCATTTAGGGGAGGCTAATCTGAACGAACACTTGACTGGCGATTAACGACAATCACTGGGTTTGTGTGAAAGTCTTGGTGCATTGACGAAGCCTTCCTTCTGTCACGCTGTTCTTCCTTCCCTCCCTCCCTCTCTCTCTCTCTCTTTCTTTTTCTCTCTCTCTCTCTTTTTGTGCACACTAAGCCAAAAACATACAGACAATAAGATCACTTTTATAGCATTAATGCAACTGTCAGGCCACTGGCTATTGCCCCACACTACACACACACACACACACACACACACACACACACACACACACACACACACACACACACAGGCACAGAGGGTTTAACAGATGGGTTATGTTGCTGAGTTGTAGATAAAGAAAAGCAGAGCTTTGCTATCAGGATCTAACTAAGCTAATCACTTTATGCGTCACAGACAGTAAAAAAAGATCCTGAAGGATCATTCAGAAAAACTGAATGATTCACTTACCGGAAAAGTTTTTGTTCATTATATTTATTTATTTTATATAGGGCGTAGATGTTCTCTGTTCTGTAGAATTGACATGACGTCCCTGATGATTTGGCAGGTCTGCTGAACTTTTAGTTAGGATCCAATTATATGTTAGCGAGAAAACAAATGTTTCATCAACAGAGATAAAGCCAAAAAAAAATGCTTGCAAAAGAAAGAGGTAGTGCAGTTGTTTGTTTATCGCTGCTCCAGGAAGGAAATGTATTAATAGGAAACCTTACTTTAATTATGGAGGATAAAAACACAATCATACAGAGTCTGATATTTGTCTTCGTTTAAGTTTCATTTGTTCAGGGTGATTATAAGAAGGTACTAGGTAAGATGTTTCAATTGTTCATAATGTTCATAACAAATAAAAAAAAGTCCAAAGTGTATTACTATTTTGTATAATATATTTCTATTTTTATTATATTCTTATTACAATATAGATATTTAATATAAATATTAATAATTATTCCCTTTGGTAGTAATCATCATATATTTAAAGCTAAAAAATATAAAAATGTAATTATAGTTATTATCAATAATAATAATAATAATAATAATAATAATGCAAATAAAGAAAAAACACAGCATGAATATTTAATTATTAATAATATAGTATATTATAATATTTGTACATAAATATATTTATATATTATATTATTATACATACAATATATTCAATATTATTTTATTATATTATTAAATGACTATTATCAAAATGTATTATAATAATAATATATTTTTCTTCTTGATAAAGTGCTTGTTTTTTTTGTTGTTGCTGTTTTCACGACGTCGCCCCAGTTCACCCTGAATAACACAGGAGCGTTTAAAATAAACGTTCATGTCGACTCACCCTACAACTACGATGATGAAGTCCAGCAGATTCCAGCCGTTCCTCAGGTATGCGTTGGGATGGAAGAGCAGGCCGTAGGCTATTACCTTCAGGAATGCCTCCACCGTGAAGATGATGAGGAACAGATACTCCACCCGTTCCTGCAAAGACACAAATATGACAAGTCCATTTAAATTTACCTGATGGATTATAGCAAACAAAACCCACCATAGCAACACCGCTGATTAACTTCACATTAGAGGTCATGGCGTCACCATAGTAGGATTCATGAAAACAAATACTACAAGATCCAAGCTATCTTCGGGATAAAATCTCAAAACATCTCCCAGGGGAACACATTTAGGAGCAAGAAAAACACACGTGAACAAATGTTACGGATCAAATAAGCTCTTGGTAAGAGGGGAGATCAAAGAAAGGTATTTGGAGGTCAAGTAAATACTTTGAATGAGAAAACCAATCAAAAGAGAGATCACCAAACCCAGCCACAAAAAGTTGAGGGTACTTCTAGTGCCGGTTGCAAGGAGGAGAAGGAAGAAGACCAACCACGGACCCGAGTCACAGCGGTATCGGTAGCTCATTCGTCTGATTTCATGAGCCAAAAGAATAATTTCCGTTTAAATGGCTTCACCTGTGTGTGATCCTGTTTGTGAGAACGTATTAGCCCGACTTGTTAGCATTTTGGTTAACTAATCAAATTGTCTCTTCCTGTTTGAGGAGAGGAAGGCATGTTTGCTTTTAATAATAAATGGACACACAGAACACAAATGTACTGTACACACAAGTCTACTACTACAGAGTTCCTCAGAGACTGTTGTCATCGTGATGACCTTTGAGTAAGAGGGTCCTGGGAAACGTCCTGAAATGGCCTTGAAAGAGAGAGAGAGAGAGAGAGAGAGAGAGAGTGAGAGAGAGAGAGAGAGAAAGAAATAACTAATCTCATTTGTCAATTTTAATTTAAAACTACAATCATAGATTCTATATTCAGACATATTTCCTGTCTGTCCACTCTCTGGTCCTTCTGAGGTACATATTTGTTTGTAATATAAATCATATATTTAGCTCATCCATCAATCTATCCAACCATCTTGGTTCCTGCTCCTCCTCCTGTTCCCACTCTTTTCCCAGGAACGTAAATGAACACAGGGCCAGAGGGACAGAAGGTCGGCTAGGTCTCCAAATCCCATCCCTGTGGGAAGAACCAGCAGAACCTGAGGCTGGACAGATGCAGTTTCACGACGTGTCCAAGTTAAATAAAAAAAAACTGACAGTGTTAGCATCATCAAAAAACGATGCCACCATATCAGAAGACATTTAGGAAATGCAGGTATGTTTTTATTGTCTTGTCCTGTTGCATTGTTTTAAAACGGAACTACACCTACGCTGTCATCCCTGACAGCAACGGTATATCCCTGAAAAGCCCCCAGTCTCCTGCATTGTACAAGCAATCCCCTTGTTGGAGCTCCAAAAAATGTGACCCATTGCTCAGTCTAGTCATATGACCTCAATTTAAACACAACTAAATGTTTCCACAAAAAGCCCCCCCCCCCTCAGTGAATTTATTAGAACTTTGATAGTGAAATTATATATTTATATGTGTATATATAATATGAAAAGAGTAAAATCTGAATCTGAAATTTTTTTAAAAAACTGAAAATAAATACTTATTTTCTCTAAAGAGTCTAAATCACGCTACTACACACTCACTCAAACAGACACACACATCATGGGAATCAGTCAGCCCTGAATTAACAGTTCTGACATGCTTGCTTGTCGTTTTTCCGTCTTACGATGGTAAGCGCTATTAGCTGAGGTGTTTGATTGAGTTGGATTATCCTCAGCAGCTGATGCCACATTTTATTGAAATCAACCATGATTTGATTTTGGAGTCCTGGTGTGATTGTCATACATAAAGTGATTTCGCCATTTAGAAAAACTCAGAAGCTTGACAGCGGAGGAAATTACAGCGCAGAGGATTTGCACATTCTTAAGGATATGCTTGAAAGTAAAGTTGATTTGAAGGATTTTGCACCTGAATGTGATGCTCAGAAAACTCTTTAACCTCGTCTCATTCAAATCCACGTCCTTTCAGTCTGCTCTATGGGCACAGAATTATCCAGCTTAAATATAAGATCAACATTTTCACATTGAACACCTGTCATTTTTTAATGTGCAGCTATGAATAATTTCTGTGAGAGATGTTTTCATATGAATCAACCAAGCTGCAGATACTCCAACACATAACAGACATTAGCGGTCTTTGCAGAAGCAATTAATCTCACACACACATACTTGTTTTTGTACCCTGTGGGGACTCTAGATAACATCTCAATAGGAAGCGGGACATGGGGACACCATTTTTTAAAAATATTTTCAGAAATAGTTTGAACAATTTTTAATGTCTATATTACACCCTGGGACAGCACTTTAGTTGTTTTTCTTTTCTTTATTGAAGTACCTTGGTCATTAAAATTGGTATCACGGTGAGCAATGGATAGCAGTTATTAATTGATAACAGTTTATTAATTGAAAATTATTGTGGACATACTATATGGCATATAGTGAAATGAGCATGATAAAAAAAATATTTAAGCATCAGAGATAAGGTGAGGTTTATATGAATGTTCAGTTATTGAAAGATTTACATAATTCAATTTTTGTGGAAAATTTCTCTATTAAAGGTGCTTAAAGTTTACAAAAAAAATTTCCATGTCAGTTTGTCTGAAAATGGGGTAGGATTACATTTTTAAAAGATATTAAAATTTTGCTACAACCGGATTGATAATGGAACATTCATTGCTGTAGAATTAAAGAACGGTAGACTATTAAAATGCAACTTCCTTGAGGAGAAGAATAGGTTCAAAACATAAACTGAGAAATTTGTCTTAGCCAAATTACGTTTTAAGTCAAGTAGTGGTGATCTGCCATTGAAGACCTAAATTTTTGTCCCCACTGTGAGACGAGTACCCAGAGGTTGGTGTGCATTGAGATTTAGGTCCCCACATGATCAAAAGAGCAAGAACAAAAACTACCACACACACACACACACACACACACTCCTGTTGTGTATCTGCCAGTGACAGGCAGACAGTGCGGCGCTCAGAAGAATAAAACAGAGAAAAACATCTGCTAGGAACAGCTCAGCCTGACACACAGATACACTTCAGCGTTCGTACAGACCCATAAAGGGCTAAATCCATAAGGGCTATGACTAATATGGTTAGTGGCTGGAAGGAAATGAGAGGAAAAGAGGGAGAAGAGGAGGATGGAGAAGAATGGAACAGACTAAAGAGACAGAGTCAGACCGAATGACAGAAAGGTGAGTGTGTGGGTGCAATAATTCAGTTAGCGGAGATAGGTCAACCAAACCGCCAATCCATCAACTCAGCCAATCAGATTATAGCATCAACATTCTACCATATAGGGGACAGCTTTTCCATTCGCCATGACCTTCTGTGTGTTTATGCATGTGTGCTGCAAGACAGGGTTAGCCATTAAGAAGACACATTACCCTCCGGTGTGTGCGTGTGCATGTGTGTATGTGTGTGTGTTTCTTTCATGCAGTTTGAACTTATAGCACATTAAGACACACACTGAAAAACTCGTTCTGTGATTTGCTATTAAACACCTCTGAAATTTGGAGATTTCTGTGAGACTTTCATACTGTATTTCAACTGGATAGTAAGAATTGTTAAAAATAGGTCAGTGCTGTTGTCCCAGCACCAAGGGTATAAAGCCCCCAATCTCCAAGTGATGCCCCTGATTGAACTCAATTAATTAATAATCTCAAACAGTCCATACTGACTCAACCTAACTATTTCTGTGTAATATGCTCTGAGATCAGATCCTAGAGTGACTCCATTATAAGATAAATAAAGTTAACTATTTTATCTGAGCTCATTAATAAAACAAGACAGATGTCCTTGATTCAATTCATAGGAGCTAAATTTAGACAGACCCTACCTAACCCTAACCCCTGGACTGATGGTTGGATAGTTACAGACGAGATACTGTTTTCCATAAAAAGCTTCACCTCGTGAGTAAAATTTGTACTATTATAGTGAAATGATATATTATATATATGAAAATATAATTTAACTATATATATATGATAGATCTCCTTTTGTGATTCATACGAGCCTTTTGGAGATAAAGCTCAGCCTAGTTGCAGAAATATGCAACTGACCTTTCCCAAAATCAATCCAGTACTTCCTCGCACTTAGGTATAAGGCAAAATTTGAAAAAGATCCAAGAAAGGTTTTTGAGCTATCGCGTTAGGACGAAATATCAGCGGTGGATGCAGATGCAACTTAATTGCTGGATCTGGAAACACGTTAGAATTGCCATAGAGAAGTCAGACGAGGCAAGTAACAACAATGTCTTGCTGATTTAAGCCAGTTTTCAGAAACTTCAAGATTAAAATCATTTTTGAGACGATGGTACAATGAGGGATTAGTATGAAAAGTATAGAGATCGGTTTTAGTCATTTCTCATACCGATGTCAGATCACATCCTCCTCCCTAAGTGAAGCCTTCAACCAACCAACCTGAGGAATCTCCACCAGAGGCTCAAGCAACTCTCTTTCAGAATGGAATAAAGTTTTGAGGTTTTTACTTAAACTCTCCTCTGCCTCATCAAGTCCCTCCCTCCCTCTATTTCATATCCTTCACTTCCCTGTCTTCACCTCCTCTCTGTTTTCCCCTCATCTTTCTCTGTGGAGGCCATAGAGAAGTTACCATAGAGACCAATGTTACCATGGAAACTGCGGGCTGCAGCAGTGGTGTTGGAGGCAGCAGACTTTCTCTCACAATACACTCTCTAATTTATGACACTGATCAGTATTGCAGCAAGAATATCCTCGTCACATCGTCCTAATTAGTGCTTTTCTGTCAGAGTCCGACTCCCATTGTGCGTCTGTGTGTGAACATGGACAAACCCCGGTGTCTTCTGTCATATGTTTGAATTTATTTGTCTGCTCCAGTGAGCCGTGTCAAATACTTCCTTACCACCAGTTGATAGAGTTCGAGGGTATTTGTTTTTGTGAACTGTATCTCGTCTGTCACATTTGTTTTCATGTTAATCTACTAATTTTGAATATATTGAATAAATGATAGTAACATTCCAAAAGTTGTGGATATTATGGAATTGTCCTCGCGGCTTTGTTCGCCGCCTCCAGTAGTTCATATTTTATTCACTAGGGGGAGCTCTTTTTTTCTGGTCGGAGTGGAGCAACTGCTCCTTCATGTCGAAAGTAGACCCTATCCTGGGGAAGCGGAAGAAAATGGATGGATGGATGGAGGGATGGATGGAAGAACTTGAAATTTTTTCAGATTGAACTTTGAAAACTTTGAAAAATTACTATTTTCTCACAACGTTATATTCTCTGAATTGTCACTAATCCTCATTCCTCCAATTTAAAATCTCTAAAGAAGCACAGCATCCTCCTTATGAGGTGGCTAATGTTCTCGACCCGATGCTGGCTAATGTTTTCAAACCGGTGCTAGTTAATGTTCTCTACCCAGGTGGCCTCACAAACGTACATGCTAACACTGCTAGCTAATGAGGTGATGAAGTATTCTCTATTATTTTTAGCTGCTGTTTTGTCCTTGTGCTTAATCGACAGATGGTTTAGCATAACACTCGTTCGATGAAACACGCGTTTATTGTAACAGACTGTAGATTTCCTGGAAAAAATGCAGTCTGGTAAAATCAAACAGGGTTGATTTAAATGATTTTCACCTGATTTAGCAATATTCACAATAACTATCGTTATAGCTGAGCGGTACAGTAAATGCAAAGGGGTAAACAAATGATTCCAAATTATGGTCTTGTTTTGCTTCAGTGAGGGTTTAATAGGATCTCGATGGAGCTCGAAATTTGGGGTTAATTTTGGGTCCCTGATAAATGTGTATGAATTTGCTGAATAAAGACGTATTCAAAGCTGGCCATTCTCAAGAAAACAGATGAAAGCTAGTCCCATGCTGTCGTCCCTGCCAGCAACTGTATATCCCTAAAAAGCCCCCAAAGCCCCTGCATTGTACAAGCAATTCCTCCTGATTGAAGTCCTCAAATGAAATGTGACTCTTTAATATAATAATATAAATGTATATGAACAATATAATTGTATAGTATAAAGATATAATATAAAGTCAACAATATGCGACAAGATCAGATCCCATAGTGGCTCAAGAATGATTAGAGCTCCGTAGAGCTCAGGAATAATACAAGACAGATTTTCTGGTGAAAGAAATTGGTCTCATGCCGGGAAGTAACAATACAAACTGTGCTTTTTGCAAAAAACAAACAAACAGTCCCCATATTGAGTGAAATATGAACAATTACAGTAAAATATTACAAATACAAGTTAGTGTAGTTGATTAATACGCACAAATTTTAGATTAAATCGGCCAACCGCTGAGAAATTATGACCCCATAACTTCCGGAGACAAAGCTGTCCAGGGAACGGCTCCAGACCCAGACGCCACCCAGCAGAATTAGCACATGCCCGGTTCAGTAGCTCTTCTTGGAGGTGTATATTTCCCAGATATATTATATATGCCTTCTTAAATAGCACACTGCCCAATGAGTGAAGGTCAGAAACGTTGTAGACACCAATAATATGGAAATAGAGGCACGAGTGTCTAGAGATATGGAGACCTCCACCAGCGTCTAACGGATAAGAAGACATGATCGGGAGGGATTACTTTCTGTGAGTTCACACATAGTATTTTTTAGGAAAAACCTTCTCAATCTGTATTTAAGACTATCTTCTTCACTCTCCTCAGCTAACAGCCATAAAGATAAGGAAATTACACCAGGCAAACGATCTTCTGCCCTTCGCTGAGGACATAAAGCTATCACAGTTTTATAGTCACTCCTGAGAGGAGAGAGAGAGAGGGAGAGGGACAGGGAGAGGGAAAGGAGAGCCTAGAGGTTAGAGAGTGTTCTTATGTTTCTAATACGGGTGGGCAAGGATGAGTGAGCAACCGTCTTTTCTCAACACCCACGGTTCTATTGAGGTTCTATTGAGAAAGTCTCTTGAAGCGATGTTAAGCTCTGATAACACCTTAGGTTGTAAAGCCTCAATCATATATTGTCAATCAGCTTTGTCAGCAGCTCTGGGCTTTGTGAGAGAGGATGGAGGAGTATTTTAGTCTCCCTACACTCACTTACGCACATGAGGAAATGGATTTCAAAGTGAAAATAAAACAGAAATAAAAGGACGAATCAGGATCAAAGCACATTTTAAAGACAATAGTAAAACCATATTTCTATGGCTAAGAAGTTAAAACTACTTAAAAGACCGTTACTAATTTATAAAAATAAGTCTATGTTGTTGTCCACAGGAACAATGGTATATCCCAGAACAGCCCCAATCCCCTGCATTGTACAGACAAACACTCCTCAAATTAATTATGAAGGTATGTCTGAAAAACAGTGTTTGAAAAAAAAGGCCTTTCTTCAGTCTGTCTCCCCCCAATTATAGTATCTAATAGCGATCTCTCAAAAGGTCATCCAGAAAAACTGTCCTCTTGCACACTAGGGCCACACTGACTGTTCATACCACTCTATTCTAGCCTCAGCAGAGACAACTGCCATCACCAACAGTATCCTGACTCCAAACATGAATGTTCCATTCAGACACTCTAATCACAATTTCCTTGAAGAGTCTGAGCGCCAAAGACTTTCTATTAGACCAATTATCACACATCTGCTGTTAGAATAAATCATTCACCTTTTCATTCCGTGTCGTTTTGATTGAAATTATTTGAAGTGATTTTTGACTTCATGACTAAATGATCCATGATTTTTGCATCAATAACAGCTTTTTCAAAAGTTATGCTTCCTGAGATATTAACATTTATAATCTAAATTAGCCTTTAGCACTGAAAAAAAGAAGAAGAAAGGCTAACCAGATGACGTCATCAGTCATAGCAGTCACCTATCAAAACGTGGAAAGTGACTGAAAACTGTAAAGGCTATTATCAAAATTATGAAAAAATGATTGTGATTGATTCAAATAATACGGTCAGAAGATTATTACTTATTGTGACAGGTGTAGTCAGTAATCCCCTACAGGTGTTCCCCTGTATGCATTCAACAGATATGCAGTCTCCACCCGAAGAAGCCAGAGTTGGAGAAGGGTGGGGATTATAAATCAAACAGGCGAAGACAGCGCCACTGTTTAGCAGTCTGCCAGAGTCAGATCCAGCAGCTCAAAGGTCAACCACCCCCAGTTGTGCTCCGGTCTACCACATTTTCTGTATTGAAAGTCTTGCGTCATAGTCAGAGAGATGGAACATTAATGTATATTAAAAGCATCAGATATCGCACAGACCATTAAACTCTACCATTCAAACTCTATTAGCTGTGCTAACGCTCGCACAGCAAATCAACATGTCACGCTAGCATTACATCAATTTTCTGTCAAAATTCCTTTTAGGGACATCAATAACAAACTTCGTCCAAGCATGACTTTTGCTTTTACGTAGGCCGTATGATTGACTGTAGGAGTGTGTGTGCCGAAACAATAACAGTATGTGCTGTTATATGTGCTGTAACAGCAATAAAGTGGACCCCCCCTTGTTAAACATCTTCACTGGATAATACGGAAAATTTCAGCTTCAAAAATAAATAAAAACTAGTAAAGTGCGCGTTAAAACTTGAAATAAGATGAGATATTTAGACAAATAAATATCGAAATGAACTTGTAAAATGTTATTTTGAACTAAATTTGACTTATATTAGGGAGTGTTTTGTCTCAGAACAAACTTTTTGTTAAATGTCTCCTTTTCAGGTTCCTTTAACATATTCTACGTTGTATAATAATGACACTGTTCTGGATTTAAATTGATTTTATACTTTAAATAAGATTAGAAAGTGACATTTAAGCAATTTTCGAAACATTTTCAGATAAAATACGTCTTTATGTTCCCCGAAAATACTCAAACTCATCATTTTGAGATTTTTTGTGGATTTGTTCTACTTTAGATATTCCAGATGGACAAATATACTTGGTAAGATTTTGAGTTTTTGCCGCGTTCCTTTCTTCTTCCGTTTGTCTTTCGTGTACTCTTGCACTATGAATATTAAAGTTAACAGAAAGAGAAATAAAACCTCTTGTTTCCTGGCAACAGGCACTACACTGCAGAAGGAAGGTAAGACAGAAAGGAAGAAGGAACCAAAGAAAGATGGAAGACCTTCAAACGCAGAGACACTAAAGTGAACTGTGTTGTTTTTCATGTGATACAAGCCGTGATGCACAATTTGTGGCTATTTTCATTACCTTCATTAACATAACCTGTAGTTTGATGTTGAATCTAGTCTTTTCAATGTCATGAGAAACTAGGACAACTCTGTATATCCCTGTTAAGCCCCGATCCCATTGATGGAATGACTCAAATTAAATGTGAAAAAAACCCAGTGCTTTCCAGAAAAAGATCCCCTAGTGAGTAAAATAATATCTATTAGAGTAAAATATGATTCTTGCAAGACAGATCTCCTCGGGTCGATTTATATTCACCATGTTTTGCCTAAATGTGAGAAACGGTTAGGAGGTTATGTCAGAATAATGTTTTTTTTGTTGAAAAAAGCTCCCTTAGTCGGTAAACTATGAATTATTGAATTTAAATATGGTAAATACCAGAGGGATCTCCTTGAGTAAATTGGTCAAACCATTGAGAGATTATGGCCGGAATCTTTGATTTTTTAGATAAAGCTCCCTCTAGTGGTGGATATATGCAACCAACCTTTCACCAAAATCAATACAGTTCCTCCTCGCACTACATTCAATGTAAGAAATCATGTTTAAAATGACCCATGAAAGAGTTTTTGTGTTACCGCACCATCAAAAATGAATATCCCCGACTTTTTAAAGTACAATTATCTTTATACGACTTGTATTACTTTCTTTTCTAAACCCAACGGAGGAAATATGTGAGGCAGTCGTTAAAGTAAAGTCGCCAAAAATGTTTGAATTCTCAGCATCGACTCCTTGAAGCTGGTTTGATGTGTTCGAAGCTAAACTTAATCTACTGGGACTCAAACGCCAAATCTAAATCAATGACTGTCAGAAGCTAACTATGCTAACGCTCTGTGCGCAGACATGTGTCACATGTTATCTAATGTTCTATTTATCACGCACAGACAAAGTGTCACGTTTAATTTTTCCCTTCCTGTGTAAATTTCACACTTCCACACACAGAAGCATGGATTTTTTTTGTTCCCCTCCAGGCTCATCCTCGCTGACAACCAACACACATTTACTCTGATCCTATCACACTTTCATTTTTCTACATTATTCATTCATTCATTGTTTTCATCTGTTTGGGCTGAGAGGTCCGGAAATCATCTGAGAAGGTCCGTCCCACACAAACACATCTGTTCCACTCCAACAGAGCCGGCTCAGAACCAACATGGCCTGCATGTCTGCGGAGAGGATGTGCAAATAAATACAAAATGCAAATACTGACGGAGGCTCGGAGAATGGAGAGAGGAATGGTGGGAGTAAGAGGGAGATCGGCAGAGGAGAAGGAGAAGGAGAAGAAATAGAGTAATTGGTCTAAAAATAATAAAACACAGGAGCATAAATCATCTCATATAGACAGCCAGTCTTTGTGGTCAGTGTGTGTGTGTGTGCTGTATATGCTGGTTGATCTCTCAGGGGAAGGTAAGCGGTACCCTTGGGAAAGGAGAAGGAGAGAAAGAAAGCAGAGGATGGCAGGAAGAAAAATAAGAAAGCATGGTACTGTATAAAAACTACACAAAGAAGGAAATTGAAAATTTCAGCGTGAAAATATGAAATGCGGTAAAGTACATTGGAAAGATTATGGACCAGTGAGAAAGGTCTTCATAGTACAGGTGTGATCGTCACCAGGATGGAAAATATACAGGAAAAGCACTAAAGACAGACGAGCATTCCGGCTCTGGTTCTGTTTTTGGACTGCGGGAGGAAAGCTGGAGGATCCAGAGAGAACCCACGCAGACCCGGGCAGAACATGCAAACTCTGCCCAGGCAGACCGGCAAAGGTGGATTTGAACCCGGTACCTTCTTGCTCCGAGGCAGCGGTGCTACCCGCCCCACAACAACCACTTCATCTGCAGTAATTGACATACATACAATCGCTCAATTATGTCCAAAGTATTTCTCGTGAAAAACTCTCATATGCACCAAATTTCGGGCTTTACATCTCAGATGTGAACCGATGGAGGCACCAGAGGTCCGATGGAGGCACCAGAGGAGTGTCCTTTCTGTGAGTTATTGTGACTGCAGTCAGGCTGTAATCAGTATTGAAGTCAGGAAGACCTGCAAAAGGAATATAATCTACTGACGTATCGAACAGGGAGGCAAAGCAGAAAAAAACTCCAGTAATGTGGCGATGAAAGATCTACTTAAGTACGGAAATGAAGAGTTTGACAAATCTCTCTCTCTCTCTCCCTCTCTCTCGTATATAAGGGCATAGTCTCTCGAGCACATTTGTGCAGCAGACAGACACAGAGGAGGTACAAATGAAGATGAAGCGCCACACAAACCCAGATCCCTGCAGAGCATCAGGATCATAGATTACTATACTCCGGCGCTCACTGAATGAATTACCTATAAGGAAGACAGAGAGACTGGAAGGGGGGTAAAATATTGAGAAGAACACACGGATTGAGATAGTATAGTCCCCGGACTCCTTATCACTTTATAAGTTTCCTCCCGTTATTGTTCAAACTGAACTCGGCCTACGCTGCCGTCTTTTGGAGATTCATACGGGACAGTTTGGACATAATGGGACATATGGATGGGAAGTAACGGCAGTAAAAAACTGTTTCATGAACAAAAAGATGTGAAATACCAATAATTACAGTAATTTATGATAAATGCTAGTTAGATCTTTTTGAGATGTTTCATATGAGGTAAATCTGGACAAAATCGGACCAACAGTTAGGGAGTTATGTCCGAAAAACAGTGTTTTTTTAAATAGAAAAGCTCCCCCTATTGATTGAAATATGAACTATTAAGAGTAAAAAAATTATTCTGAAAGATAGATATCCTATATGCATATGCAAATGTGGACCAATTGTGAAGAAATTATTGCAAATTAATTTAGATTTTTCGAGAAAAACTCCCCCTAGTGTCAAAAATATGCAACTGACTTTTCCCAAAATCAATCCGGTTCTTCCTTTCGCTAACGCCTATGTAGGTATAATATTTGAAAATAATTAGTGAAATAACTTTTGAGTTATCGCGTTAACACGAAGGAACTGCAGCTGCGACCACGATTTCAAAATATTCCCGACATAAATATCAGTTACCCTACTTTTATTTCAACTTCCCATGATGCTCTGCTGCTTAAAGTCAAGCTGGTAGAACGTTCTTGCTAATAATGGCAGTTTGTAATTACATATTATTTGCCCCAAATGTTGCAGTTTTCAACATTTCACTTAGCCTAGCGTAAAACACTAATTTCCTTAAACCTTCCTTAAACATTTCCTATAAAGCTACAAAAACAAGGAATTCTTTTTTCCAGATTCACTGATTAAACTATTACAGAAATCAGTGCTTAAAAAGTAAATATGGAAACTTCTTAAGATATCATGCATGTAGATACTGTCATTTTTAATATAAAAAAACCCCATCACTGTGCATTTTTTAAACTCGTAAAATATTGATGCTGCTATGTAATATTTTAATATTTCATTACAAAGACTATAATTTATTTATAATACATGTTTTCACACGTGTCGACTTACAGCCTCTGAAGGTTTAATATATGTCGTATATGTTTTGAATATATTCACGTGTGGTTTGGACTTTGGACCCCAGGAAGAACAAAGCTAATAGAATCCTGACTAATCAACAAGTTCGGTTTTCACCGGGATATTATGGAATTTTTCCTCGCTGGCGTCTGCCGCCACAAATCCTTCGTGTTAACGCGATAACTCAAAAAACTGTTTCGTGAATCATTTTCAAATATTATACCCATTTAAACCTGAGTGTGAGGAAGAACAGGAATGATTTTGGGGAAGGGTAGTTGCATTTGTCTGCCACTAGGGAGTTCCGATTGAGTCGGAATTTGGTACATATGAATGAACTGAAGTAGATCTAGCTTAAATGTATAATGCTTTATAATAGTAATAGTTCATAATTGACTCACTAGGGGGAGCTCTTCTACGCAAAATACTGTTTTCCAGACATAACTTCCTCACCGTTGGTCCGACTTAGTCCAAATTTGTTGCATATGAATCAATTCCAGTAGATTTATCTTATATATATTATGTTTTACTCCCTAAGGGGATCTTTCTACTTTGAAAAACATTGATTTTTTATTTATTTTAGATATAACTTCCCATTTAATTTGAGTTGTACAATCAACTCTTGTACAACGCAGGGGATTGGGGGGTTTATGGGGGTAAAACCCTCGCTGATAGAGTGCAGGACTAGTTCTGGATTAAATTGGTCTTTCCTATTATTGAGAGAAGAACTACAATTAAAAAAAATCTGCAGGAACGAGTTGAGATGAGATGAAGAAATGAATATTTTGTAGTAATTGATTTAATAATTAGTGAGGGCTCATGTGCTACGTTAAACATTAATGTGCTAATTTGACGCCTTGTACCGGAGTTAGCCCGCGGCTAATTATCAATCGATGAGAAGGCGATGAGCATAAATGTATTGATTTTATTTTCCTGACACCATGAGGACAGACGGGCGTAGAAACAGAGTAAAACCCTGGAGACAGAACAACCTGTTGAATTCAAACAATTCAAAAGGTTGTGTGTATATCTGTGTGTATATGTGTGTGTATATTTGTGTGTATATTTGTGTGTATATGTGTGTGTATATGTGTGTGTATATTTGTGTGTATATTTGTGTGTGTATACGTGTGTGTATATCTGTGTGTATATTTGTGTGTATATGTGTGTGTATATTTGTGTGTATATTTGTGTGTATATGTGTGTGTATATGTGTGTGTATATTTGTGTGTATATGTGTGTGTATATGTGTGTGTATATTTGTGTGTGTATATGTGTGTGTATATTTGTGTGTATATTTGTGTGTATTTGTGTGTATATTTGTGTGTATATGTGTGTATATTTGTGTGTATGTGTGTGTATATGTGTGTATATTTGTGTGTATATTTGTGTGTGTATTTGTGTGTATATTTGTGTGTAGATGTGTGTGTATATCTGTGTGTATATCTGTGTGTATATGTGTGTGTATATCTGTGTGTATATTTGTGTGTAGATGCACCAGTGTGGAAACATGTGAATATTTTCTGAGGAGGTTCGGGTCGTCATGTTTGATGTTTCATGCTGGTGCGTCTCTCAAACGGTGTTGTCATAAAAAAGTTTCCCCCAGTGAGTAAAATATGAAGTATTACCGTAAAATATGATCTGTACAAGAAAAACCTCCTCCGGTCAGACGATATGAAAACAGACACACATCAGACAGAGGGCGATCTTATAGAATAACCTCCATGTCATTCAGGTGTCTGATCGTTTATATGTATAAATGTATAAATCTAAAACAAATAAAGAAACACGCGTCCCACCCTCTCTCTCTCTCTCTCTCGCTCTCTCTCTCTCTGTCTCTCGCTCTCTCTCTCTCTGTCTCTCGCTCCGTCTCCGTGTTGAATTGGTTGTATTGCTCCTATCAGAACTGAACACCTCTCTATCTATATCACAGCGGAGCAGCGGAAAACCCCCACCTGTGTGTGTGTGTGCATGTGCGTGTGTGTGTGTGTGTGTGTGTGTGTGCGTGTGTGTGTGTGTGTGTGTGTGTGAGCTGAGAATTGCTCCATCATTCCTCCCCTGGTTAATGTCCAGTGGAGCGAGACCGGAGCACAACACGGTGAAAATGGAGAAAACAGAGATACAATGGGAAAACATTGACTGTGGGTCCCTCTGTGTGTGTGTGTGTGTGTGTGTGTGTGTGTGTGTGTGTGTGTGAATCCACAGCCTCTGGATGACTTTGACTGATTTTATCTCCAACAGAAGCTGGAATCAATTACGTTTCCCGACCTCATAACTGACGGTCAACAAGTCTCACTGTGAGCTCAGATGTGGATCACAAACTGGTTTCCTGTGTGATGTGAACCCGATAGAACCCACATCCAGTCCGTCTCCAAGGAAAATGATGGGGGATTCAATGTGGTCCAAATGGACTTCAACAAGGAACAAACACTCCCCCTAATGAGGGAATTATGACCTTTCCTCAGGTGGATTCATATGTAACCAAATCTGGACTATTTGCACGGATGTTGACAGATTTAAGTCTAAAAATCTTTTTCTATTCTGAAAAAAAAAGCTCCCCCTACTGAGTAAAGTATGAACTATTAGAGTAAAGTATGACATGTGCCCCACACATCTCCTTGAGTCGATACATTTGGACTAAAATCGGACTGAAGCTTATAAAATTAGGGCTGATAAAAGAGCCTTTGGATATGAAGCTCCCCCTGGTGGCGTCTTCTCTGTATGACATAGAAGGAGAAACATGAAACGATGGTAATAAAGTTTCTTTCTATGAGGAGAACGTGAGGAAGTCCTGGTCCGGTGGATTTTAGTGATGAAGGTCAAAGACCGACATCTTCCCCTTTGAGTCCTGAGTGATACAATATGATTAAAGGGAATAAATGCGAGGGCGGCTCTCCCACTGGGTGCCACAGCAAAGCACCATGACACCCAAACAGGATTAGCCGCTAACACCCACTCCCCTTCCTGTTACCATAGTAGCGCGGCTCAAACGGTGAGCAGCTCGTTATAAAAAGACAAACTTCTGGAGAGCAAAAAAAAAGAAGAAGAAGAAGCAAAACAGGAAGAGAAAGTAATTAAGATAAGGAGAGGAGAGGAGGAGCGAGCAGGAGATCCCTTCCTATCCTCACCTCCTCCTCCTCCTCCTCCTCCTCCTCCTCCTTGCTGACGACTTTCTCTACCTGACTCCTTGTTTGCTAACCGTCACATTTCAGACCACAGCTGCGACTAATGCTTGTTTTTATTACGGTTTAATCTGTTTATGACTCTTCATCATTCCACGGGCGGCGGCGTGGATTCGCCGCGTCTGATTGGGTCAGGCGCCGTGAATTGGACACCTGTTACGTGTTGGTCATCCATTACGACTGTGAAATGTACAACTGGCTATGCGCCCTTCATGTGTTGTTTATTTGGAGCGGAGCGGGAAAAAACGCCCAAGAGAAATTCTTCAGAATCCAAAACAATCACCTCTTCTTCATCGTTGTTCTTGTTTACTTTTCCGCTCGTCATTTATGTCAACGTTTAGAATCATTAGAACCACCAGACCTACGCTGTCGTCTCCGGAAAAGCAAGGGCTGATCACTGAAAAGCCCCCAATCCCCTGAGTTGTACCAGGAGAGAAACCAAAACTAACAGAACATAAATAATGGGTCGGATCCAAACGCAACTTGGTTCTTACTTTTTGTCATTATTACCTTCATTTTCTAGTTTTCACGATGTTGAGTAGCGTTTTATTCTACGTCACGTTGATCGCACCAGCAGAAAGTTATGCTAAGCTAACACGGCTAATTACAAAATATGATCAAATGTTTATGTTTATATGAATGTTTAAATCTGTTTTATTCACCGAGTGAAGTATTTGAGAAGCGCGTCCAGGTGGTGCCTTTCTACCCATAATGCATCCTGGTGCACGCATCAGACCAGACCACCTTCTCCCTCAGCCACGTGGTCCAGCGCTGATGCAGAGCTGTCAATCACGGACACTTTTTTCAGTGGATATATGTCAGTCAGGCTTCTGTGACTCAGGCGGTCTCAGGTTCTTGTTCTGACCCGGTTTACCTTCTTTTAACTCTTCAACTTCAGGACGAAATAAAACATCCCGCCCGCTGACAGGAGTTCTTCCCGTCACCTGTCTTATATTTTGCTCTCCACAGGAAAAGATGACATTCTTCGGAAGAGATAAAAGAGAATCGGCGCGAGCGAGGGGAGGGAGGAGCTTAGCGATATGATCCGAAGCATGGAGGGATGATGGAGGGAACAGAAGGCAGCGCCGAGTGGAGGGCAGCTACATTAGTTCCGGCAGAGCGCTGAATCTCACACCAACAGCTGATTCCTATCAACTCGCTCGCTTCATGTATTACGACAAGCTCACACTGTAAAAAATGAAAAAACTGTCTCGCTCCTTTTAAAGGGTGCCAAACTAGTTTGAATCCTCATGTCACATGACCGCGTGACGAATATGTTTGACGTCTAACTTATTAAGTCAAGTTAAAAATGACTTTTACATGTTTTTTTTAAATCATACATTTTCTCTTTACAGTGTTTCACAGTGTGTTTGTTTTCCTGTGCATGTTTATGGTTAGTGGCAGCATGGACAACTACACTGTAAAAAGAGAATTGTTGATTAATTTAATTTAATTGTGTGTTTGAGTTTTTAAAAAAAGTTTTTTTTTAACGTATTTCCAACTGGAATTATTAAGTTAGACTCTAAACTTCTGATTCTTTAGGATCGTCAACAATTTTTATTTTTTAGAGTGCAGGATTAAATGCGCCAAAAGCATAAAAAAGTGGAAAATCTAAAATAAGAAACAGTAAAAAAATATTTCTTCTGACATTATTTCACTCCTGTAGAACTTTAAGACAAATATTACGCACTGTAAAAAGAAAACTGTTGTTGATTTGAAGGAAAAAGAGAAAGAAAAAAAAGTACCCTGGTGACAGTTTGTATTTTAAAATTACATTTTTGACTTAATAATATGTAATTTAATTGTGCTACCATAAAAAACAATACTTTTTTTTTACAGTGTAATTTGCAGAAAAGAAATATTGCTTTAAACAAAATAACCTTAATTTTATTAGTTTATTCTAAAACAAAAAGTGTACTTTCATTCAATTATAAATATTGAGTTTCACCTTAAGTGAAAGTAAAAGTGTGGAAGGAGTAAAATAAAAATAAAAATAAATCTTTTTACTTTGTGTTTTTTTTCTTCTTCTGGCTAATATTAACTCAAAATCAGTCGCTTCACTCAAATCTACAAACTAATAAATTTAGGTGCAACAAATTAAATTCCACTCAGTCAAGTTTACCACTTCAAAGTGACATTTTTTTCAGTACGCTCTCTCTCTCTCTCTCTCTCTCTCTCTCTCTCTCTCTCTCTCTCTCTCTCTCTCTCTCTCTCTCCATCTCTCGCTCTCTGTCTCTCTCCATCTCTCTCTCTCTCTGGTCACTCGGCACCAGCCTGTTATGTTTTCATACTAAGCAGAGCCTCTGATAGCATCTCCTGCCTGGTGCATTATGGGTCCTCCACGTTTCAGCCTCGCTGAACGACCCTGCTGGGCCCGGTTCTGAACACACCAGAAAGATTTATTTGTGTTGGTTTCATATAATGGAGTATCTTCAAGGTCAAAGCCTCTTCTCCATGAATACAAATCCAGATTTATAATCGGGCACAATGTAGGCTTTATCAGAGCGCTGTAAAAACGAATATACTTCTGCCCCGCCCCTTTCTCTCCTCCCTCCTAAAAAGCAATCCAATAATGGAAAAACAAAAACTTTTCTTTTAGGGACACTATGTTCTCGTTTGTGCTGCCGGTTTTTCTGAGACCCGGGATAAAACAAAGTACAGGCTCGCCACCTACACGCTCCCCTGAAAATCAGAGAGCAACGCTATGGATGCGGCTCGCAGCCCCCGGTCCACGCCGTCAGACGCGGCCATCATTAGCCACATGAAAGCCCCACCCACTCCCACGGCTCAGACGCAACACCGGTCTGGAAGACCACACACAAACCCAACGCCCACATCCAACGGCGTAATTAGAGAAGGAGCATGTGTGGAAGTAAGTGGACGCAACAGGCAGGGGAAGGATATG
>VRLP01003762.1:0-27500 GCA_009660295.1 Lophius piscatorius | reverse complement strand
ATCTGTGTGTGCGTGTGTTTTCATGTGTGTGTGTATGTGTGTTTATGTGTTTGTCTGTGAGTGTGTGTGTGTGTTTGTCTGTGTTTTGATGTGTGTGTGTGTGTGTTTTCATGTGTGTGTGTATGTGTGTTTATGTGTTTGTCTGTGAGTGTGTGTGTGTGTTTGTCTGTGTTTTGATGTGTGTGTGTGTGTGTGTTTTCATGTGTGTGTGTATTTTCTCATGTGTGTGTGTATGTGTGTTTATGTGTGTATCTGTGAGTGTTTGTGTATCTGTGACTGTCTGTGTGTGTGTTTTGATGTGTGTGTGTGTGTGTTTTCATGTGTTTATGTATGTGTGTTTATCTGTGAGTGTGTGTGTGTGTGTGTGTGTATGTGTGTTTATCTGTGAGTGTGTGTGTGTGTGTGTATGTGTGTTTATCTGTGAGTGTGTGTGTGTGTGTGTATGTGTGTTTATCTGTGAGTGTGTGTGTGTGTGTATGTGTGTTTATCTGTGAGTGTGTGTGTGTTTTCTCCTGTGTGTGTGTGTTTGTCTGTGTTTTGATGTGTGTGTGTGTGTGTGTGTTTTCATGTGTGTGTGTGTTTTCTCATGTGTGTGTGTGTTGGCCTCTCATTAACTTTCCTCCCAGTGTTGTGATGTTATCCCCTGCTGAGTCTGGCATGTTGACCAGCTCTTACAATCCGTCGCTCCATCGTTATCGTTCCTTATTTACTTGTTTTCTCTGCTTTCTCTCTGCTGACGGAAAAAAGGACCTTCTCTTACTCCAACATCCAGTTTCAAACTTTTCTTCCTTCCTCCAAACAAACAATTCTTATATTTATACGGTGTGTTCAGCCGCGTAGGTCCGTCCTCAGAACCACCGGAACCAGCAGCAGGAGAAAGTTCTGGAAGAATGCTGTACGGGTTTAAGTAGAAATAAATACCAGGTCAGTAGAAAGTTTTATTTGTTTTACTCGGAGGTAGATGAGCGGATTAAACAGAGACGGAAAGTCTGAGAAGGTTTCATGCTGTTTGCGCCAACATTTTAAGTGAGATTTCTAATCCTGTCCTTCCTCCTCACTCCCAGAGAACATCTGAACATCTTCAGGTCCGCCTGCTGTCTTCTGTCAGACCCAGAACCACTGTCTCTAAACCATCCAGCAGAGCTGCTCTCACCTCCATCTTGGAAACCTTTCCCTTCACTCCTGCTGCTCCTCTTTTGTCACAGATAACTCCTCACACTCTTCTCCACCCACTCCACCCCCGCCTGCACTCGCTTCTTCACCTCTTCTCCACAATGGGACCTTCTCTGCACCTTCTCCTCCTCTACCTCCTCCTGCCTCCCTTTCATTCACACACACGTCACATTATGTCTGAAATCATGTAAACAGTCTCTTCAGTTCTGGAGGCGGGTTCTCCTTCATTCCGCCCTGCTGTTTTGAATTCAAGCAGCGGCGGTGTAACGGCGGCGTCTGAGTTGTTTCACCTCTGAGACGGCAGCAGAAGCAGACAGAGTGGAGTTTGGCCATGTGGGGGCGTAACATTCTGAAGAAGTCTTACGTTTGTGGCCCACAACCCGGAGAATTAAAAGCAATTAGCAGCAGTAAGCAGTTGATTGTGGCGCTGTTTCACAATCTCTCTCTCAAATCTCCATCTGCCCACCTGCCTGTATCTGTCTCTGCATGTCCGTCAAACATACAAAGATCTTCACCCATGTAAACACATCTCTTCCTCCTTCCTTCTTTCTTTGCCTCAAGAGAATGCCCATTAGTTCTGCTTGCTTGGTGTTTGATGGAGCCTGTCCCCCACACCGGCCCCCTCAGAGACGCCACTGGAGCCGCCATGGAACCTGATTCATCAATCTCCCGGCAGCTGGCAGGAAACTGACTGACTAGGCTCTGTCCCTGGTTGTACCTCGAGCCAAGATGGCTGATGGGGCAGAAGAGAGATGGTGAGGATAGAGGCAGGTGGCAGTTAGGAGCCTTTGGAGATTAGCGAAGGAGGTGGGATGGAGGATGGAGGAGAGGATGCTTGGGAGATAGCGAGAGGGAGGTTTTCCTCTGTGTGGTATGCAGCCTTCGAATAAAAGATAACACCTCCGAAGTAAAGACTCCCTCTTCCTCTCCCTTATATCACAACCCCTTCAGCAGAACTGCGTAATCGCATGACCATCGCTCACGTGTGTGTGTGTGTGTGGGTGTGTGTTGTAGTGTTTGTGTGTGTGTGTCAGAGGGAGAAGCTAGCATGGAGCTAAAAGGAGATTTCATGGTATTAAGCTTATACACTAAAAGCACAGCGAAAGGTCACCAGGGTTAATAGGCATTCAACAAATGGATTTATAGGCCTACTTGTAATCCCCCAACATACCTGCACACAAAGAAACACACACACTGGAAAATATAACACTCACAGCGCGAGGTACACAAAAAACAACTTGCATTTAAGCTGCCAATCAGCTTTTAGTTAAAATAAATTGTTTAAATAAATTTAAAAAATATATATTTCTTTACATATTTTATTTTTCAGATTAATTGAATACTTTAGGCACGCAAAATTTACCGTAGAAGTGACAAGGTTTAAAAAGAATCTGAGCGATAACATTACTTCAAGATTAACTTTTGTGTTTCATGGAAAAGTGTCAGTGTTTAATTGTTTTGGGCAAAGACATGAACCTTATTGGACTTTTTTGATTGTATGAAGTTACATAATTCCGTCTAGTAAGTCCTCACAATCTTAATTATACGAAAAAAAAAATGCTACTTATCAAACAGGACTTTCTCAGCAGCGATGTTTAAAACCTCCTCCTCTTTGGCCACTTTGACCTGTGGTGTTCCCCAGGGCTCCATCCTTGACCCCTCACTCTTTAGCATATACATGCTGCCACTGGGTCCGATTATAAACCGGTTTTAAACATTTTTCGGTAAGAAATAGTGAACAGTTGAGCAAGAGTAAGAGTTGACTTTACATTGTAAAGACAACTCTTTGAATACAGATTTGCTTGAAGTATTTGATCCTGAAATAATAACATTGAATTCAAAAATCCCGTTATTAGCAGATTCTGGCACAGTCATGTTATGATGTCACACTTTCACCCTCGGGATCTGCTCACGGAAACCACAATCCTCTTTACATGGCGCCAGAGCGGTTTGCCTGATCCAGCTAAGGTCGAGTGCCTTGCTCAAGGACCAGTTGAGCACATTTACAGAGCAAGAAGAGATCGCTGCTTGTTCCGACTCCCCCGCTGCCTTTTCATGAATATTCCTGGCATTCAATCCAGCCTTTAATCTCTTAAAATTAAATCACGTCCATGAAACGTCCCACAAAGAGAAATCCCCTTTAATCAAAGAGTGGGCATTATATCCAGGCTGATTAAACATCCATATATCCAGTAATTGATTAAACATTTAGTGTATTATTTGTTTGAATTTACAAATTAAAGCCCTTTTCTCAATTTTCCCATGGTGTTTTTTTTTCTTGATTAACTCCGAAACTTAAATCGACTTATTGTTAAAGCAGCTGTTTTTATTCCAGCACAGGAATGATCACACAGGGAAATATTTGTAATTTAGTTCACCTTGAACTGTGGTTCTGGATCATACAAGAATTACCCACTTTTAATATTATTGAGAAAAAACGCACACACACAATCCTCTGCTGCCTGTCGTGACTGATTTGGAACTGGAGTATCTGAATACTCGGTGTATCATCTGCCAAAATGAGGACTGTGGCTGGGATGAGATTCAGAGGAGCGGTCTAGGCCAACAATGGGCAGCGAGACCTTTGGGACTGGAGTTCATGTGGGTAAGGACACATTCTGGGCCGTTGTTCAAAGCTTAGCAGGATTAGCTGCATGATCTCACCCCTCTTCGTTTACAGTATGTATTCATATTTGTAGTGGGTTTGGGTCGGTTGAAGCAGCAGATCAGCTTCAGGGTGAAGAACTTCAGAATAAAAATGATTTCATCTGGGAAGCCTGACTGGACCAACTGTTATATATTGAACACAACATTTGGCACATATCAATTATATAAAACATATTTTTGTGTGCGTATTTTATGATTCAGGTCGGATGATTAAGATTTTACTCTAAAAACTGCTTTGCAAAAACTAGAATGGTGAGTTAAAACAACCAAAATGTGAGTTAAAATGTGGGCTATAAGTAGATCCCAAATGCAATGCTAAGTTATTAGCATTGCATGACCATGGTTTAAAATTTCATAAACTTATGTCACCATTTAGTGAAATAATTAGCTAGCTACCTAAGTTGAGACATTAGAAAGTTAGTGGGTGAGCTAGCTAGCTAATAAAATGTCCGCATATAATAGAATAATGTTGCCAGACTATTGTTAGTTTGATAAGTTTAGCAGCAATAGCCATAGCTGACTTTTTTATATCTAGACTTAATGTGAGTTAGCTTAACATTGGCTGGCTTATGTAAAGTTACATCATTTTCAGTTCATTTTAAATGTTGAGATTAATTATCATCATATATATATATAAGCTAGCATATTGTAGAAATTTGCTGAGTACAGTTTTAACCGATATCTTACATGCTGGAGCAAAGGTTAAAGGTCAGGTCAGGTTACCGCCTGCATTACCATGGCATCATTTAAAAGAATGATAAGCCTCTAAATGTTTAAATGCTGAAGTTATTAAGTCAATGAGAGAAACTCGTCTTTTATTATAAGCTCCATTTACTGGCTATAATTTCATCAGGGTCCAGATAGCTGATATTATCAATTTCCCAACATCATGACAATATTTTATGGTCTCAATAGATATCGTGCAGACCTGTTTTTCTACAAACCAGCCTGGAGAACAAGTTACCTGTGTAATAAAGTCATGTAGTGGTAATGAGCTCCTTCTAGCACATTTATAATGTTCTCCTTGGAGAAGGTTGACTTTGCCTCTTAAAGCCAGCGCTGGTGATTTGTGAGTCTCCTGCGAATTCTCTGAGCTTGGATTCAGTAAAACAAGCAGTAGCATGAAGCCTCCGCCACATTTTATCCACCCTGTGTAATTTTTCTCTTTTTCTATGTTGTCATTCTCTCTCTCTCTCTCTCTCTCTGTGTCTCTCTCTCTCTTTTACATCTTGAAGCTATCAGTATTTTGGCAGCAAGACAGAGAAGCAACGCAGCACGTGCAGAGAGAACAGACCCACAACTCCATGGCCACATCCAACACACACACACACACACACACACAAACACACACAAAGACACACACACACTAAAATGCACACGTGTCTATAATTCCATTGTGTTAACTAACTGGCAGGAAACCTACTTCAGGGTTTCCAAGGCAACAAGTTTGTAAATTTAGCAACGTCGTAATACATTGTGTGTTTGTGTGTGTGTGTTTGTGTGTGTGTGTGCGTGTATATGTGGATTGATATTTATGAACACAATATTGAAAACATATGAAAATGAAGCAGAAAAAAACCCTGAACTTGTAATGGCTACATCAGACCATTTCTTCTGCGAACGTCCGTGTCAGATATGATGTGTGGTTGAAGTTTTAATATCTACTCTGAGAGCACAGATGATTTCTCACACAATTCTTAATACTCTAGATTGATGACTTTGGCGTAGACACATTTTTTTAATAGGTGTGGTTAATAAGTGTGACGTCTTTATGAATATATTTCTTATTGGTGTTCTTCCATCTGTTAACGCTTTCCAGCCTCGACCCCAAGCCGAGAACTTTTCTTTCACTGAAACAGAAACGCATTACTCTAGAGCAGCTGGTCATCATTGGCAGGTTTTAGATATGAGTGACAAGCAGCAAACCCCAAAAAATCGTAATGGTGACATCACCAGACTGGTTGTCTATCGTTCATGCTGCACGTCATGTTGATAATATTGTCAGAGTGGGTCAATTAAGCTTGTCTGAGTGGGCGTTCAACTTCTAGCAGATAGAAGGGGATCCAGACTTAGAGGTGGGAGATTGGGAGGGGTGCGCAGCAGCCAGGTGGACGAACATAAGGTTTCCACTATAGACATGACTTGACACGAGGCAATAACACTTTCTGATCCTCAGATAGTTCCTTCATGTTAATATTTCCCACTCCAGTGGAGACCTGAGGTCCGTCCATCTACCTGCTACCAAATAAACCATAGTTCATTCATCTTACTGAGACTATGCAGCTTCACAAACACTTTGAAAATAACTGAATGCAGCTATGTCATCTATTTATGAATAAAATTATACATTCAATTCAAAAGTATAGCTTAGTGTCATAAGTATCTAAGTTAGCTGGTGTTGCTATGTTGGTTGCTATGCTATGACCCATAGGGCGGAAATATTGTGTTTTTCTGTCCAACTGGTAACTAATATTTTGTTAATTTATAATTTGTTTAGCTTGCAGGAAAATGATTAGGACATTAACTAACGTTATTTTTTATGGTATTCTGTAGTTTTATAGACAAGGTCCTGAGCACATTACAGCGGCAGTTCTATGGATTATTTACTGGGTTGGCCGGGAGCCAGGGGTGGCAAAGAAGTAAGTAGAGGTGGCCACAATATGTTATTAAAATTTGTACTCAGCTGCCAGAATGTATTGATAATGAAATAAAGCAAAGTAATAAGCTTCAGATAAAATTAACTCCATGTATCAGACACATCGTGACGCTGAATACGCAACAAACATACCAACCTTTTACATCCAGTGTACATGGAGTATACTAGCTTACAATGATACACACATGTGTACTAAAAGGATTGCCCCAAAGACACAAGTGATCAGTGACTTGAACAAGAAGTCCTCCCAAAATGTCTTGATGCTGTACTCCATAGCCAGAAATTTCATAAAAACCTTTCTGTCGGTCGTCTTACCTTCCCAGCTGTCTCACCCTGATTTCATTTGCATTTACTGGCTACTATAAAACCATGTGTTTGCACTCAGAGCAGGCTGTTACCGCTCTTCTATGGTTTTCTATTATCCTCCCGCCGAGCAGGATGGAGGCAGAGAAAAGAAAGCAAGAGGGGACAGAATGATGAAAGAGAGAAGAAAAAGCGTCACTAATGTTTCCTGCTAAAATATTCAGACTGCTGCTGCATGATGCGTCACCCTGTCCCACGGATACACGTACAATCACACGCTCGCACGTATACACACACAGCGTCTACCCAGAATCCCCTTCAGAGGAGCAAGAAGGAGCTAGCAGCCATATTCGACCATGCTGAACTTCCTGTTTGTGCACTTTTCTGATTCACAAGAGGTTAATAATTTAGGAAAGGGAATATTTAATGAGAAAATATTCCTTTGTATAAACAATATCTTGGACATTTTTCTCACAAAGACCAACAAATATATAGCTCTGAAAGGCTCACATATAGTATAAGTAGGGCTACGCTGTCATCCATAGCAGCAAGGGTATCCACGAAACCCCCCAAATCCCTGCGTTGTACGTGAAACGCAGTCTGCTCCACGAGCGCTGCCAATAGATTCCCACTGCTCCTTCGCGGAGGAGTTAAATGCACGTTGTACTGCTTGATTTTATGTGACAAATAAGTCTTCTTCTTCTTAAAATATGATATATAAAAATAGATCTCCTCAAGTTGAATCATATTCAACGTTATTGGACCAATAGTTGATAAATTATGGCGTGAAAACTTTAGGAGATGAAGCTCCCTATAGTATTAAAAATATACAACTGACCTTTCTGAAAATCAATCCAGTTCTTCGTCGCACTCAGGTATGTGTGGGTACAAATTTTGAGAACAAACCATGAAATACATTTCGAGTTATCGTGTAACTCGAAATCCCGGCGGCCGGGAGGATGATTCCATGAGATACCAAACTTTTCGGGGATATGAAAATATTATCAGTATAACTACCCAGGCCTTTTGGGTTTTTTTATTACATCATATTTGGTCTGCACACTGCAAAAGTTGAATTTTAGCAAGAATTCAATTATTGCCCCGACATTTTTTGGATATAATGAAGTTGGAATTTGGAAAACCCTTTCATGAACATGGAACATGACCGAAGAGAGGAAAATAAAAAATAAAAATTGAGGAACTTCAATAAACTTTAAGGAGCAATAAATTGCAATAAATAAAGATTATTTTTAAAGAAAGCCAACAAAAAACAAAGATATAACGTAGAAGAGCAATCACAAAGCCTTTGAGCTACTTGTGTGCTAACCACAGCTGATATAACTTATACCGTCTTTCCTCCCTCGATCCATCCAACCTACTACTCAGCATATGAACATCAAGAGGCTGGATGTGGCTCTGGATCGCGGGGCAGGTTGGAAAGGAAGAGGAGCAGAATCAGTCTGTCACCACTTGACAGATGGAGTCCAGACAGACGACATGTGTAACACTGACCACACTTGAGTGCAACACTCAAGTGTGGTCAGTGTTCTCAGTCGAAGCAGCGATCCCCTCGGCTGAATATGCTAATGCTGTTTCTCAGGATGCGTTTTCCCAAGTGACATTAGACACAGGCTTTAAAGAAGTGTCTGAATAAAAGATAAAATGTATGTGTCTCTCAGAATACATTCCACTTTTAACTTATGTTGTTTGGCAGTTTAGATTATTATTGTTCCATTAGGGAAGGATGAAAAACATGGTGTTCTTATAGAATGTGTCACACCATCACAAATGATAGATCTATTTCCTACCACAACTTTTTTGTTCGTGTTCAAAGATGCTGTGCTGCATTCACTGCTATCTAAAAAATGAATAAGGGCTTCCAATAATCCAGCACTAAGTGTGAAACTCTTTCTCACCACACTTTCCTTTCCAGACATTATTACATTTTCGTATTTGCTCTGTCCAATATGTTTTTTTCTTACATTGCTCACAGCATAAGAAGGTAGCTCCTTAACTGATCATAAACTTTGATGAATGACGATGGGTGGATGGAAAAACCTAGAACTACGCTGTTGTCAATGACGAAAACGGTATATCCCCCCAAAAAACCTAAATCCTCTGCGTTGAACAATCAAACTCCTCAAATTAAATATGAAGAAATTTCCAAAATACAGTGTTCCCCATAAAAACAGCTGCCCATAGTGAATAAAATATGAAGAATTATTGTGAAATGACATATTTAAAAGCTAAATCTTCTCAAGTGGATTCATATAGACCAAATTTCGGTTAAATCGGACCAATGGCTGAGAAGCTGTCGCCCGAAAACTTTTGGAGGAAAAGCAACCCCCTAGCGGTAGAAATTTACAAAGTATAGATTTATTTATATAACACCTTTCAAAACAGAGGTTACAAGGTGCTTCACAAAAAGCTAGAAGACAAAGTGCTTCGTCAAAATAAGAAAACACAAAGAAAGAAAAAAGAAACTCAATATAAGAAAATCAATACCAGAAAAAAGAAAATCATAAAAACTAGCAAGAACCTGTGGATGTGGTGCTGACAATTTAATAATATCCCAGACTTTTCAGGGATTTATTAATGTTTAATATTATTATTTTGTATAAATGTGTTACAGGGAAGTGTGGTGGTTAGTATTGCTACCTGACAGCAAGAAGGTTGTGGATTCGAGTCCATGCTTTGAGTTTTCGTGTCTCCCTTTGACTCTGTGGCTTTCCTCCAGGTATTCCAACTTCCACCCCACTCCAAAAAAATCATGTAGGTGGACCTTTGACTTTAAAGTGTCCACAGGTGTGAATGGTTGTTTGTCCCTTTATGTGATGAACTCGTGACCTGTCCAGGCTGAACTAAGCCTCTCACCCAGAGTTAGTAGGGATAGACTCCAGCTCATCACCCAGTGAAGGATAAGCACTTTACGAATATGGATGGATGGATGAGGAAATATATCCTTCAGAACCACAGTGTGGTTCTGAACCACACTGTGGTTCTGAAGGATGGCAGAATCTGTCCACTAGCTGAAAGCACGTACAGATCAAAGGAAGGCTATCTTTAGCTCCTTCACTGAATTTGGGTCTCTTATTTTTATTTTTTCATACTGTCAAAGGAAACTGCTGCTCTAAAATATTATTATTTCTACCCCATGCAAACACACACACACACACACACACACACACACACACACACACACACACACCGATCTATTCACAGACTCCATATGATGACAGGTGTAAGATCTTTAACAATAGAGTTCTCAGGAATCAGATTTGGATGCTGTGGTTCTTCACCCACCGATCCATAGATGGCAATAAATTGCAATATTGATTTGAAGCTAAAATAAAGTGAAGGTTGATGAACCAGAGATGCTGCTTCAAAAATGTATTCTCATTCATCACGTTGTCCTACAGAGTATCCATCTCCATCGTTTAACTTCATGCTTGGCTCGTTGTCTTCAGCCTGTTCACAATACAACACTTTCACGCAGACTCACTAGTTTTCATGAACCTGGAGACATTTTATTAAGACTAACGAAGCAGAAGTACGTGGAATATCGTCTGTAATCATATATACGTAAACAAGCACACACACAGAGTTGACTGCAGCTGTGTCGGTGTTCTTCCAGAGAGAGAGTGTGTCCAATCCTCTCCTTCTATCTGGGTCAGCCTCCTACCAAAGTCTGCACAACTCACTCTCACTCTGTCCATCTCCATCCCTCCTCTGTCCCAACAACTGCTGCCATTCTCGCCTCCTCTCACTCTACGCTCTACTTTCATCTTTCCTTTGACCTTTAATTCCTGATGTCACTCTGTGTGTGTCTATGTATGTGTTTATGTTTGTGTGACTGTGAGTGTGGTTCCCTTAAACTAGTAGCTGGTTTCCCCACTAAGCATGTTCAGGATAGTGCTCCACCATTATTGCATCAATTCAAAGTTTGAATGAATCTATAAACTAATAATCCAAAAGTGAGTTTAATAAATGTTTTTCACACTTATAAACCCTCTAGAAAGGGAAGTCCCCAGAAGTAATGATCAGAAGTGGAGTCCCCATAAAACACAAAAACTAGTATGTATGTGTATGTATCGATAAAAACGTCTGTTTTGACAAAGAGAAAGTGCAGGTTGACATTAAAATAACTGGACATGAAGTAACATCTTGTCTGCCGGACAGAGATTTTAGCCCCATGGGCAGAAAGAACGTCAAGGGGAAGTGACAGTAAATGGAAGCGGACTGAACAACCAGTCAATATTTATATGGGTCCGTCCAAACACAGCAGGTGTAGAAACACATAAGAGTACACAAACAATCGCAAAACCTTCCATGTGTTCCTGAAACATATGAGAGTCAGTGAGTGATTGCTGAGTCAGTCTAAAGTTAGCGCATCTTTGATAACTACTGTATCAGATCTGGGACAAGACCAGGAAGACTCTCCGGTTGGACCGCATGCTTAGCAAATGGACCCAAAATGTACCGAAAATAAGATTTTGGCCCAAAAGAGGGATTATGGCTGCAAAATACCAAGTATGTCCACTAGACGGAGACATATGCACACACTACAATACTATATCTCTCAAATATGCAGTACTTTATCAAAATCTATTATTGTGCACTGCAAAAATAATAGCAAATTAATGAAGAGGCGGTGAAGAGGGATGGAAGGGGCTGAGGGTTAAGAAACTAAGTTGTTTACACTTCTAGATGCATCAGATTAGGTTTGCTTGTCAAGACCTCCCCAGCTGGTTCTCCAGCGTGAAATCATGGGGGACATCCGTTATCTCACTCTCTAAACAATGTGTTGTGAAGTATCCCATCCAGTTGCTGTTCTCTGGCATACTGATGTTCTGGTTGCAGCCTAGTTGAACTCCTGTCACTGGTTATTGTCGTGCCTAATAGCTAGTGACACAGAAGACCTTTTTGAAATCAATTCTGAGCAGCCGGTGAATCTGGATGGAGATGGGTCCAATCTGAGACGCAACTCAAAACCACCCAACCAATCCAAATCTGCAGAGCAGCCCGTTTGCAAAATCACAATGAACTAGTTTCTTTCTGAATCTATCTAAATACAATATTGATGCACCAAACAATGGATTTACTGTAGCTGTCTGAACAAGGCCTGAAGACACAAATACACAAGTCAACCACTGAGATGAATCACTGAGCAAACCTCACACTACCTTCAGACACACTGATGCTTGCAACCATCCAACGCCAGTGACAGGGATGAAAGAGGAAGACAGGAAAAGAAGCAGATGTAGTACAACCACTTAGACTACCATGTATAAATAAACCCTCCATTCAGTTACTGCTATTAGAAAATACGTGGTAGAGCCAGATTCATTATTTGTACATACAAACAAATCAAACGGTATATTATAGACTCTGAAATCTCCTCCAGTCGATTCATAAGCACCAAAATTAGACAATCAGAAAAAATATTTGAGAAATTATGGAAACATTTTGAAGATAAACATCGTCCTAGTGGAAAAAATATGCAAATAACCTTTTCCCAAAATCAGTCCAATTCTTCCTCGCACTAGGGTCTATGTGGGTATAAAAACTGAAAATGATCCATGACTAGTTTTTGAGTTAACGAGTTAACAATAAGGATCAACGTACATGATGACGATACCATACTAGATCATTCATAAATGTTATGTTTTTCACTTTGGAGAAATAATCATTTTGGCATACTATTTATTTTTTTTATTTTTTTCCCATTTTGTCATTGTTATAATTTAACAAACTGGTCTTACGGATTCAATCGTTTCAACATGAAATTTGGTGAATATAATCTTAAAACATTGAGGATGGAAGGGTATCAAAGGTTTTTGCATAATTTTAAAGGCGTGGCCATGGCGGCATGGCGAATCCTGATCCCTCGCCATTCGAGCTGTTTGCTCATAACGTCACTTTCCATTGTCCAATCATGTCCCAAACTTCGCACATTAGATCAGAGTCCATTCATAAAGACATCCATAGGACAATATTCAGTTACAGGGTCAGCGCCACCTGCTGGCAACAGGAAGTAAGCCTCAGGTGACGAATACCAGTTTAAAATTGTGAAATGAATGCTATGGTTTCCTTAATCAGTAAGTGTCAGGTATGAAAGATTAACCCAGTCGTGGTTTGAACCAGGCCCGACTGGCATCCAGGTGTGACTGGACCGACTGGAACCTTCCTTCTACTCGAGCAGAGAATTGAGAACGAGCACGTTTGCCACCTCTGATTATCTTTTATTGCTCCACTCAAATGCATTTATCACAATAACGCACAAACTGCTGACTGACAGGATAATGACCGGAGAATATGTCCCATAATTTGAATCCATTCAGCTCATTCCCGATGTGTTTTTTTTCTGTAAACTATTTCATTCTGTCAAGGAAGTTTCACAACCCCCCCAGTCTGGCCAGGAAACAGGTAAATGAGAGGCAGAGCTGCTGAGCGCTGCTGAGAGTTTGACTCATTACTGTTGAAGGGGGCGGCCCTCCGTGTCCGTAGATAGCATGTCATTAAGCCTTGTTGAGCTAATTCCTGTCCAATTAGCTCCTGTTTGACACGAGGACCAGTTAAGGAGGAAGCGGTTGAAGATGAGGCCACTCAGGGCCGAAGCCACCCTAACACCGAAAGCTGGCCTGATCTCCATCCAACACTTCAACTGGGAATCCTACGACTATTACCGACGCTATTTTAAAAGACATCATGAATTCAAACAAACGTCTAGCATCAAAGGAGGACAAGGCTATAAAAAAAACATGTGGCTGTAACGTGGTGTTAAATTATATTCTACTTTCTACCCGATAAACAATCATGTCAATTAAACTTCACATGAATATACCCCCTAATTAAAAAACGCTGAATTAGCTTAAAATTGGAAACAGTAAATCATTTTCTGCTGTTATAATTAGTATAACGCGGCAATTTCTCTGTTTTTTGGGCTATTATAATCTTTTTATTCATGTTTTTGCCACGAAAAATTATCTAATTTTAAGAAGATATATTTTCCTAGTTGTTTTTTCTGCAAAACTCATTATAAGAACAAAAAAACAAAACAAGAATTGAGCAAAATACTATTAAACGCAATATAAATCCACCAAATTAAATAGGCTTATCCCTTAGGAATGAGCCTGAAAACGAAGAAGAGATCTTTAAGCAAGTCTATATTAAATAACTGAGATTACATTTCTAGGAATAACACAAGTGGCTTAAATGTTGGCACTTTATTTAGATTTAAGTCACGTTTTGTTCGTCCAGAGGCCGAACTTTTACACTAGCTTTAAAAATTGTTGCCGGGCAGAGTTTGATTTACCCCACGGGCATATTCTACAAACAAAAACATGGAAATTTGATTATCTTTAAGAACATGGGGCTTCTTTTCATTTGTTATGAAAGTTTTTTTGCAGTGCAGCTTCCAGTATTTACCAATAACTTCCGTAGAATTTATTTACATATATTCAAAAGTGCTTAGACTAAATAAACGCACACATAAAAGCTTAAAAGCACTTTTGAGATGTTTGCGGAGACGAGACGGCCTCTCCTCTCGCTGGCCTTCCTCCTCCCTCCATCCCTCATCGCCTCTTTGATTCATTAAAATGTCATCTCGACGCTGGAGACTCTCTCACCCTCCGTCTCCCCCTCACTCTTTGTGTCACTCCTTCACCTTCTTTCTCCTAACATGGTAACCAGAGCGGAGCTGCAGCAGCGCTTTGAGGAGAAGGCGTGCGTTGAGCCGCTGAGTGCTTGATAAACATCTCTGCCGTTCTCTCTCCGAAACACCGAAGCCAAACCATCTTCGCAGTCCATCTGTCTCCCCCGCCACTCCCGCCTAAAACTGTGTGAGAGTCACGGACGGAGATCGTTTCTCACCGCACTTTTATCCACTGACCAACAGATACGTGTCACATGTTCAGAGTGGAACTTATATTATCAATTTGATCCGCACACTTTTGCCACAATAACAGTCTGAGTCTCCTTCTGTAGTCTGTGAGGAGGTCTGAGGACACATGGAGAAGATCTGAGACCATTCCTCCATACAGAACCTCTCCACCTCCTTCAGGTTCTGAGGTCCAACCACGACCCACTTTAAGGTTCCTGACAGGCTTTTAGGTCTTCATCCAGTATCTGCTGGTGTTTGATGGAGTCCATGGAACCATTTCTCTAACAAGACGTCCAGAACCTTTGGAAGAAAAAAAAAGCCCCACAGCATAAGAGATCCACCACCAGACTTCACAGTGGGTATGAGGGGCTGGTGTTGATCCCGGTGCCATCAGAATATGTTTAGGGAGATTCTTTGACCTGGTAAGAGTTTTTACCAGTCCAACCATCCTCCTCACAGTGCATGGGGTCAGTTTGCAGACATGTCCTCTTCCAGGCTGATTTCTTAAAACTTCGGTCTTTTTAAACTTCTGAATGTTGAAACTGATGTTTTGAACTGTTGAGAGATGTTCTTGTCTCCAACGTGAAGAACCCCAGAGAGAATCAGGCCTGTGTCGCCTCATATTTATACCCCAGTCAAACAACTGGCCTGGGAAGGCCTGAGGAGAGAGTCGTTTGTAATGTCCTTCTTAGCCCACTGCCACAGGGACCCCACCCTAAGATGAGCAGAAAAAACTGGATGGAAGGAAGGAGTTCAATCAAGGGGATTGCTAGTACAAAGCAGGGGATCGGGGGCTTCTTAGTGATACAGCAACAGCTGCTTACTTAATATCCAGCTATAAGAGCCTTCAGGTTCTGGGGGTGAGAGATCTCGCTTTTCAAATGTTGCTTTCTGATGGGAACCAGTTCTTTCTGGACCGGTCGTGGCCGTCTCAACTAGATCACCTCACAACATGAAAACAAAATGACGGACGTGTTTGAGGACGCTCTCTGCACACACGGGTTTACGTCTGCGTGTTTGAGAGTGTGAGAAATGTCAGCATGCGTCTGCTGCATGCTCTCTCTCTGTGTACCAGTCGCACACACAGCGCCCGGCGCCGACGATGTGAGGCTTCTGAGCTCCATCACCCAGGAAACCGTCTTGTTGCCAGGTAGCAACAGAGTGAGAGAGAGAGAGTGAGAGAGAGAGCGAGAGAGAGAGGAAATGAGAAAACTTTGTGATATAAAAGAGACTGAATTAGAGACATATGAGAGAAATGTGAAGAACTTCCAAAAACCAGGCCTACGCTGTCAACAGTATGTCCCCCAAAAGCACCCAATCCCCTGTGTTGTACGACCAATCCTCCTCACATTAAATGTGACTCATTCATAATCTCAAACTGTCCGTAGTGACTCAACCTAACTGTTTTTGTGATGTCATCAGTCTGTTCTAGGATCAGATCCCATAGTGGCTCCACCTAACTGTTTCTATGATGTCATCAGTCTGTTCTAGGATCAGATTCCATAGTGACTCCATGATGAAGATAAATACAGTTAACTAGTTCTTTTCTGAGTTCAGGAATCAAGAATTTCCTGGAGTCGATTCATAGGAGATAAATTTAGACACGACTGGACTGATGGTCGGGAAGCAACAGATTAAAACTTTGTTTTCCACAAAAAGTGAATAAAATATGAATTCATAATGCATATACAAGATAGATCTCCGCTTTTAGATTCATTGGAGCCAATTTGGAGATAATTTGAAACATGGTTTGGAAAATAATGGTTAAAAAAAAAAAACTACATTTTTTTGCAAAAAAAAAAGTAAATACAGCAAAATATGATGTACGCTCATGTTTGCTCACTAAAACTCTGCTCTGCCCTGCATGAGCGCAGCTGAAGACGTGGAAATGATTTGGAATGATAACAGTGTTAAATAAAGCAGGGTGCTAGGATATTATGACTCCTCTTTACCTTCTAAGGCCGTGTTTGCACCAAGAGCCTCAGGATTTTTGCTGGGGTCAGATTTGATTCTCTCGAAGGTTCACGATCAAAGCGACCTGTATTTGACTCTAACATGAACTGGTGTGTCCTCTGAAGGAGCAGACATTGACTTGTGTTCGCATGACTCATCTAAATCCCCGCCAACATAAAAAAAGAAAAAACAAGCCATACATGAACTTGGAAAGCCCTGGAGAAAAGCCCTACATAGCCACTGTGAAGTGTGGTGGTGGACCTCTGGTCAAAGGGTGCCGGTAATCCTCGGGTTTGCTGTAATAAACCCGCGCAGACGCACCAGCTTCTTCACCATCATGGGTTCATCTGCTGGATCTCATCAGCTGGTAATGGAGGCTGTGAGATTGACAGCCTGAAGGAGCGCTCTGATTGGTCCAGAGCTGTGATGTAACCTTGTGTCTGCATGTCCCATACATCTAATCGAATTCTAATCTTTACTGACCTCGGAGCCAGATTTAATTATGAACTCAAATACTTAACCAAGGATAAAGCGCGCGCACACACACACACACACACACACACACACACACTACTGTAAAGTAATATACTTAACCTCCGGACAAAGCAGAGTAATCAGTATCTAAGAGGGAAATCTACTAAAGAAAAACACAGAGTGAGTTTTCACTCGTCTTTTCTACAGTACAAACCTTTTAGCAGACTAGCTGACTTACTGTTAGCTCTGCTGCTAGGTTCATTTGTCTATTCATTACCAGAATAAACAAATAAAATAATATGAGTCGACTCAAGGAGTTATGTCTTGTACACATCGTGTTTTACTCTGATTGTTCATATTATACTCACAAACATTTTTTTCGTACACAACTTCGTAAACCGTTAAAGCAGTTTTAGTCAAAATTTGGCAATTAGGATTTGTCCCGAGAAGATCTATCTCGTAAATATTGTTTTCATTCTAGTCATTTTTAATTTACCCACTAGGGGGAACTTTTGTACAAAAGAAATAATGTTTTTCCAAACACAGCTACCAAACTCTTCATCACATGGAGTCCAAATTCAGTGAATGTGAATGGACTCAAGGAAATTCATCTCGTTAATTATACGTACAACTCTAATGGTTCTTATTTTACTCACTATGGGGAGCTTCTTTTTTTTTTACAGTTTGTTGGACATAACTTTTATTTTTTATGTTAAAGATCTTATTAATTTAAGATCTTTGGTAAACATTTTTGCATCTTATTTGACTCAAATTGTTCTTGAAGGGTGCCAGAAGTTCTGGAGTATTTGGTTCAACTGTCTACAGAGGAGGGAATCTACATGAAGTAAATAAGACGGATTGGTAAAGGTGCCCCCTGCAGCGGCTCTGAGCTCAACGGCGTTGAAAAATCTCCTCCATCCTAGAACAGACACACATTCAAATGTATTTGTGGGGTAGAAATTGAACCCAGCAGCAGCCTTCAGCAGAAACCGGCTCAAACGCCGGATCGATGCGACGGCAGCGGCGGCGGCATTAATGGCTCTCGGCGTGCCTAAATATAGCGTATCTACAAAATCCCGGTCGCCGTCCCTTCAAACATGGCAGATCAGCTGCTAAGCTTCCAAATCATGACACAGCGGATTCCGACTTTTAATATGACACAGCGTGTTTACGCCACAGCCGAGCACAGAGAGAAGGGGGGGGGGGCACTGAAGATGGCATTTTAATTAAATTAGGCCGCAGACAGAGAGAGAGAGAGAGAGAGAGAGAGAGAGAGAGAGAGAGAGATGCTGGAAGAGACATGAAAAGATAAGAAGCAGGAGGGGAGGAAATAGACGGGGGATGCTTTCATGTGCAGCTCACCCTTTTACCCCCCGGCCGTATAATTAGTAGGAAAAACATCTCCTTTCATTACTACGTCAATGATAATCAGTCCTTTTCTCTATAATACAGCAAACAGGTCGGCTGCATGTGACCGAAGACGAGACATCTGAGCATTTCCTTTAACCCTTTGATGTCCCGTTCAGCTGATCGGTTGAGTTCGTTTTGAATCACAGTTTCTTATCGCAGAATGTGGCTGAAGTATATGCTGAAGGGTAAAGGGGCCGAGGACGGAGCCCTGGGGGACACCACAGGTCAAATGGGCCACTGAGGAGGAGGAGGAGGAGGAGTTATAGAGAAAGTCTTCTTTGATAAGTAAGAGAAGGAGAAGAAGAAAAACATGCAATTTGTCATTTTACGGTAAATTCAAAGTGTCTAAAATGTTAATTAATAAACGTCCCAAGAATTAAACATCAATCGGGGTTTTTTTTTCTTTTTCTTTGTAAGAACATAAAAGGGTTTTGAAGAAATACGAAGAAAAACGTACTTAAATAACCAATTTGAGACATTTTAATTTCCTCTGAAAAGAAGAAATTAACGTATATTAATCACAATTAAATGACTGTGTTCAGACTTATACGACCTCCATGGCGAGTAAAGGAATAGAAGGAATAAAAATATCTCTCATAATAATAATTGGAATATTACTTATGTCACAATATGCATTTTGGATCATAAAAAAATACGTAGCACAAGAATAGAGTGCAGAAATGTGAGTTTTAAAGGGAAAAAAATAAAATAAAAAAGTATAAATAGAATCTATACATTTTATTTAGACTCAGTATTTATTCTTTTTTTATTTTCTTTATAATGTCACTGATTTTCATTCCTCTTCCCTCCAGCGCATACCTCCACCTCTCCAGGTTCTCCTCCACCTGCTCCCTGCTCTCACAACAGATCACAATGTCCTCCACCAACATCATAGTCCATGGAGACTCCTGCTGTCCTCCTCTGTCAGTCTGTCCATCACCACAGCGAACAAGAAGGGTCTCAGAGCCCATCCTTGGTGCAGTCCCACCTCCACCTTGAACCCGTCCATCACTCCTTCTGCTCTCATACATATCCTGGACCCCTCTAACATACTTCCTGTCACTCCAGACTTCATGCAATCCCACAATTCCTCCCTCTTCTGTAAAACTCTTTCTGGGCATGCTCACAGATTGTCCCCTCCTTCCTTTACCTAACCTCCAGGTATCTTCATCGTGTTGATCATTATCTTTACCGAACATCAGCCTCGTTCCTCTCAGTCTCCAGTCTTTACCTGAAGAGAGGAAGACCCGGAGGAAGGACAGACTCACTGTTCTTCACACCAGAGGTGATAGCTGTAGTCCTGAATCCAGGTAGGGTCTGGTATAAATGTGAATAAATGTGTGTATTCTTCTCTCTCACAGACACCTGCCCTCATAAATCCACTTTATTTGGATAAGAAGAAACAGTGAAAAGAAAGATTAAGACAAGGCAGATGGAATAGATGTGAGGAGAAGAGCGTGAGGAGGAGGAGGAGGAGGAGGAGGAGGAGAGAGTGTCTGCAGACAGGAAACAGCTGACTGCAGTTAAAGAGAGGGAGAAAAAAAAACACATTCAGAGAACGAGAGGGAGGAAATAAAAAAAAGTAACAGTGACAAGTGAAGCAGGACACAAAGAGAAAAACAGAAACACCCATACATGGTCGGCGCTGTTGTTTGAGTTTCCTGGCAACCAAAAAAGTTTTGCTGGAATCTCAATGCCAAGAACAGATCGCTGTGAAACGATCTGTATCCTTTTATAACCGCCGAGAGGAAAGATCTACCATGATGCAACGCCAGACACTGAGAGAGTCAAGACAGCGAGAGGCGGCGGCGGCGGCTCTGGCGGCGGCGGAACAGATCACAGAGAAGACATGTCAGCCTCCAACCCTAACCCTAGTCATGGATCTGAAGGCTCTCTGTGCTGTATGGACCGGACCACCGAAGCCTCTACATGACCTCCATCCTATCATCTCCTGACCTACGAGATGATGCCTGCAGTGATGGCATGGATGTGGATGGACAGACAAGAGAAACTGAGCTCAGACATAACATTCCATCCAGGCTCATCCTTTTCTCACACCTTTCAATCAGAACGAGAACCTTCTCCAAGAACCTTCTCTGCGCAGAGAAGATCCTGCCAGTAGGTCTTCTGTCAATGCTGCAGTTCTGGCGAAGCCTTGACCCAGTCATCCCCCCATCTCAATTTGGACCTTAAGAAAGTCTCTCAGATTCTTAGGTTTGACCTTCTTTCCTGGTTCCAGGGTCATTCTGATTTCAGCTGTAGGTGGTTATAATGTTATGGCTAATTTAATAATCATAAAGTTATAAAGAGCATCTTCACCACAGCATCTATCTTCTTCTTCATTCATCTGTCAAGAACTCTAACCTACATTATTATTATTATTACTTTTTTTTTTTTTTACTAATTTCAAGACAATGTGATTAAAATTTAAGAATATTTGACCTTTTCTTCTATGGCAGTTTTTTTTTTGGCAGTGCCTGAGCTCCTCCTCCTCCTCCTTTTCTACCCTGCAGTACCCACAATCCCCTGCTCTTACACACGCACACACACACACACACACACAGGCCCTTAGAGTTACACTCCAACTCCCAGTATTCAGCTAAAAACAATAATAGTCACTCTCTACCTGTCTGTCTGTCTGTCTGTCTGTCTGTCTGTCTGTCTGTCTCTCTCACCACACACATCAAAGTCCTCGTAAAGCGGCCTCGTTGGGGCGAACAGTAAAAGGCTGACATGTGCTGAGGGCGTGTGAAGATAAAGATAAAGGAGTGTTTACATGAGCAGCACTTATATCACTACTTTTATTTGTTTATTTATTTAAACAGAGTTTTTCTGACGGGTAAATGAAATCATTTTATGTTTCCTTCCATTAGTTGGACCCAACGATGTGATTTACATTTTCTGGCGTTTATGTTTGTAAAACAGGTTGAATCAGGAAAAGATTGAATGAAAAAAGACGTTTGAATGAAAGTAATGGAACATTCATGACATGAAAGCGACTCTTCTGGGAGATCTGAAGATGAAGGACGAAGGGCTAGAAGATCTGGTCCGAGAATGAACGCCAGGCTTCCTTCGGCACGGGAACCATCCCGTGCCTCACCCCTTCTCCGCGGCGGTCTCAGAAGGTCCGCACTTCTGGCTCCCCGGTTCTGCACATGTGCAGTTAACGCACCGGAACCTTTCCTCCCGGGAAACGGAGGGTAAGACAGGTTTGCGGCGCCGCTGACATCTGTCAGGCGAGCATGGCCGGGCGCTAACACGTCCTCCTTTCATTTCTTTTATCGCGCGAACGCACGCATGACTGTGGGAACTCACTAAATGAAGTGAAATGTTTCGTTCTCAGGAGGCGGGGAGAGAGTTAACGACGCGTTTAAACTCACTGACGCTCACGCCGACTGACAGATGTCAGAGGAAGAGAGCTGAAGGGCTAAACGGCGGCTGTTAGCGCCGACATGTTAGCGACGGGGTTTTAATACAACCTCTCAAGAGTACGGTGGCCCACAAGGGGGCGAAGGCGCCGCAAATGAAGAAAACAGATGCAAACAGAGATAATAATTTAAGAAAATATCTATGCAGCGTTTGGTTGAGCGCAACAAAACAACGGAAGTGTTTCCAGAGGACACGTAAACGTGACGCACAACCAGACGCACCGTTTTTAACGATTCATTTAAAGAATAGAACAAATAGAACACACAAATATTTAATTTGACAGTTTACATCCACCGACCTGACATGACCTCACCGACCTGACATGACCTCACCAACCAGGCATGACCCCACCGACCTGACATGACCTCAGACGGAACGGTTCCACTGGACCATGAAGTTCTGTCACCACGACTTTAAACTCCAGGGTCAATTTAATGAGAACTTTAAACAAATAACAAGATTCATTTTTAATATAAGCAATCCAAAATATTCCTGGCGCTGATCAGGTTTTGATTTGAAAACTTTCCATCCGTTTATCAGAACTTCATCCCTCCATCCTCTAACTTCTCCACTCTTCTCCACCTTTCTCTCCCTGTGAGAGTTTGACTCCCTCCCCACCTCATTTTTTGCGTCTCTCTTACCTCCCCCCGTCTAATACTCCGTCATTCTCTCTATTTATTTTTCATTATTGGAGTCGCAGTCGGCGATAAAGGGCCATGCAGCAGAAGCTGCAGATACTGCAGAAGCTGCCGCAATGGATCATGGGAAATTGGGTCACCTCCCAGCAGCGGGAGGAGGGTGCAGGGGGTACGGTGGAGGGAGGTTGCCATCACACGCACGTGTGCACACACACACTCACACACATACGCACAACTGATGGATGTCCTACAAACGACAGAGTGAGGAAGTGAGGAGGTGAGAAGGAAAGGTAGTGAAGGAGACATAATGGATCCGGTCATTCTGGAACCAAACTGCCATGTTGGTCATTCTACGTTAACCGTACAGTCTGTCTCTTTAAACGTTTGTAGACGAGACAATAGAAGACTTTAACGCCAAAAGAGAGATTACTATCATCTCATACTGGACGTGTGTTTAATTATGTACTATTCATGTTCAGGGGAAAACTTTCTGCTATCGTATAAAAGTGTAAATAAAGTTTAATTCAAAGTCTAGTAAACGCTCTCAGCCGTATGATGACTCCCTGTTGAGATTCTATGTCACAGGATTTAGGTTTTAGATTAGTCTCAATTGAGTAAAACCATTTTCATCATCATGAAGGAACATTTAAAAACTATGAATACTCATATCCATATTTACAAAAGTTTCTGTAAAACTCTATAAGTATATATTATAAACCAGGAAACATACATGGAGTAAATTAATGTCCACTACTTCCTAAAAAAGTGTTTTTTCCTACTTTTTTCAACAATGTGCCCTTTTGAGTTATTGTTGTTGTTGTTTTAGTTCCAAAACAAATAAACAAACAATGAAAAAGAAAAAAATGCTTTTTTTCTTTAAATTTATTTTTTGTTTTTCACAGAATGAAGATACATTTTGTCAGATTGTGAATTAAATCTCATAAATCTGACTTCAGTTAGCATTTAGAAGTAAAAGATTTCACGTGCTCTTAATCCTAAATGATAATTTTTTTATTTTGCAGTAATTTTCCAGCAAAATCTGTCAATTAAGATAAAACATCACTTTTCCGGAATTCCCTTTCTCGTCAAATGATGATACTTTCCTGTTTTTTTGTTGTAATTTCAAAGGAACCAGGGCCTGTGTCACCTCATATTTATACCCCGCTGAAACAGGAAGTCACCGTTCCCACCTTCAGAGTTCCTAATCCAACAGGTGACAGCAAAAAAAAAAAAAAATTGGCTTTTGTTACCATTTAATCACAGGATTCCACACGTTTAAGAGATAAATATTTGTTTAATGTAACCCGAATAACGTTTCTTTTGATGATGTTGATTCAGTTGAAGGTTAGATTTCTATGAATAGTTAGAATTAAAGATCTCGGGGTTAGACGTCACATCTGGAGGGCAGTCATCCGTACCGTAAAGGTCTGTCGCATCTTACCGTCAGGGAACATCATGGAAACATCTGTTTCTATGGGAACCAGCCCTTTGATGATGCAAGAAAAACACACACACACACACACACACACACACACACACACTCCGGCGTCCTTCATCAGAGTGACACGCTTTAGCAGCCTGACTCTCAGCCCAGGAGGCGTTTGCCCGCGTGAACCTGCTCCTGGTGTTTGTGAACCGGGTCTCTGAGCAGATGGCTAAATGTCAGAGAACGCCGCACAAACATGGCTGTGAGTTTTCCCAAACGGAACAGAACACGTCGCCAAGCAGCGCCGTTCATTCATTCAGTCGGCGAGCGAGGCCCGGGAGTCTGACCGGATGGGATCTCCGATATCCTGCTTCGGTTTTCGATCAGAAGGACGTCGGACTTGATCTTCAGGGTTGGAGAAGATTTTTTGGTCTGATTTATTCCATATTTATCGCAAACGATTCGACTGGAGGAGGTGGAGGAGGTGGAGGTGGTGGAGGAGGTGTACCTCGTAACGATCGTACTGCACTTTACATTTGTAGAAGTACCAAAGCTATTTTAGGGAAAAATGATCTTTTTCTGGCCATAACATCTTTAGTCTTGATCCGATTAAGGTCAAAATCTGATGCATGTGAATCAACTCTATCTTCCTAATATAACATTTTACTCTAAAAGTACATATTTTACTCACTAGGGGGCGCTTTCTATGGAAAAATACTGTTTTTTTCCAGCCCGTATCATCCTGTTTTAACAGATTTAGCACAAATTTGGTGACTATGAATCACTTGTGAGGAATCTATCTAAGTTTTTTTTTTTTTCATAACTCCATGTTTGATTGGAGGAGTTCATTCAGGGGCATTGCTTGTACAACGCAGGGGATTGGAGCCTCTTAAGGGATATACTGTTGCTGTCAGGGTCCACACTTAGGGGTAGTTTTTTCCAGCTTTTGAGCCTCTAGTAGAGAAATGGGAGGATGGGTTGTGGGTGGAGCGGGGCAGAGGTGGAGCGACTCCTCCGGTGAAGCTTTTAGGGCCGGTTAAATATTAGCCTCAGATGATGAAGGCACACACACACACACACACACACACACACACACAAACACACACACAGAGGAGGCCTCACACCTGTTTGCCGCCTAATTTACCCAGAATTCTGCTGCACACCGTCATTATCTTTGCTGCCAGCGCTCTGATGTTTGCTTTTCGACCTATTTGTCATGAACGCACTGTAAAAAAATAAAAAAGGAGAACTTTGGAGAAAGTAGAGGAGCTTGTTTCACGGAAAGAAGTTTAATTCTAGATTTAATCACTGACAAAGGAACTCTGGTACGGATTATTAATATCGGCTCAAAGAAGGAACTGCGATATTACATTTAAGTGAGTCTATTGTAAACAACTGTTTCCCATTACACGTAATAAGCACATTGTATAAATGTTGGCATTTCTGACCTCCTTTTAAGTTCCATTGCCGTCTTCCAGCGCTGAACTCTCATGCTAGTCTCCAGAGTTCTGGCCAACCAGAACTGGCTCAACCCATTGGCAGATTGGTTTTGGCCCAAAACAAGTAAATTTGATATTTTTGAATATTTGGCTGCGTTTGTAGTTAATAACAGATGCCAGTTCTGGAATGATCCGTCGTATAAGTCCTGGATTTAACAGGACGCGTTAGCGAGAACGAGGAGGAGGAGAAAGGGAAAGAGAAGAAGACGCCGCTTTAGTGGAAGTGGGAAGAAAAGAAAAGAAAAAAAAAACGCTGTTGAAAAGAAGCGGAAATAAACAGCATTTAGTTTTATTTTTATGTTGCTGAGTTTAATTGGCTTCCTTTTAATTTTCGGTCAAATTTAACTCACTTAAATTTAACTTTAACTGGATACTGGAGTATGTGTGTGTGTGTGTGTGTGTGTGTGTGTGTGCGTGTGTGTGTGTGTGTGTGTAATATAATTTAATCAAATCTTACACAACTCAGTTTAGTGCAAATTGTTAACATATGTGGATTAAGTAAATTCATGAAATAGTTTTTTTGAGTGCGGTATTACCAGAACCGTGTTGAATTTGGGTCTGAGAACTCTGTTCCCTCCCAAGGTTCTGTCTTTTTAAGCTGCCAACCACTGAAATGGATTCTGATCGGGTCTTTAAGAAACCAGCAGAGCTTCAGTCCCTTTTCACAGTAACAGCAGTGGGATGAGAATATTAACGGTAAAAGTTGTAAGAGGAGAATATTTACGGTAAAAGCGGTGTCCATCAGAGATCCGGTGATGGACAGAGGTATCACTCCGTCTCTCTCTCTGTGGGAACGGCGATGTGGGTCGTATGAGGTGGACACTTTTAGCTCGGTAAAAATATCCTGCTCCTTCTCCCTCGCCTCCTAAATCTCTCACCTCCACCAATGACACATCTGGAGTTTAACACAAATGATCCAGAACTCACCCCGGCACCACACGGCCTTCGACCCAGATATCTAGTCAGAATTATTGCCTCAGTATCTTCTATAGTAAAAACATCTTTTAGATTCCAGAAGGCAGATTTGATCCGATTTGCTTTTGTGTTAACACGATAACAAGTATAATGTATCGCTCTCAAATGTTAGACTCACAGAGATCTTAGTGCGAGGAAGAACTGGATTGATTTTGAGAAAGGTCATTTGTTTGTTTCTGACTACAGGGGAGTTTAATGTCCAAAATCACATTTTTGGAGCCAGAATTTCTCAATTGTTGTTCAGATTTAGTCCACGGTTTTATCTTACATATGTCATATTTCTGTCTCTCAAATCTGGGACAATGTTCTCACAATCGTAAAAATACCAAAATGCTGTTAGCACACACGCTAAGACGGATTGGCAGAAGCTTCCTCAACGCTTTCGCCCTTAAATAAAGACAAGTTTGTGTGAGGACAGAGGAAGAGGAGGAGGAGGAAGAAGAGGCGTTGAGATTTGTGTGGATGTCTGTATCACCCGAATGGGACTATTAAAAAGCACGGGAGAAGGAGGAGGAGGAGGAGGAGGAGGAGAGGGAAGAGGAAATGGCCGGTAATGAATGTGGTGCCACAGCTGCCATCATTTAGACTCTAAATCCTAAATAAAAAAATAAAAGTCTCGGGGTTAGACGTCACATCTGGAGGGCAGTCATCCGTACCGTAAAGGTCTGTCGCATCTTACCGTCAGGGAACATCATGGAAATGTTCCAAATACATAGTCTTTGTATTTGAAACTTATAGCTTCAAATACAAAGACTATGTATTTGAAGCTATAAGTGGTGTCACAGGACTCTAAATTTTAGAGTCTTTATCTTTCACTTTTATTAGGTGGAGGAGAGGAGCGAGAGAGAGAGAGAGGGAGAGAGAGAGAGAGAGGGAGAGAGAGAGAGAGAGAGGGAGAGAGAGAGAGAGAGGGAGAGAGAGAGGGAGAGAGAGAGAGAGAGAGGGAGAGAGAGAGAGACGCCAGAGGACTTCTGAGGAACATCTTCACCCAAAGCAGATGGAGGAGGGTCCTGCA
>VRLP01003761.1:0-58644 GCA_009660295.1 Lophius piscatorius | reverse complement strand
TAAAATCAACATAATTGTGTTTATTAAATGAAACATGGATGTTGTTAGCCTTATAGCATTGATTGTATTTCCATTTTTGAAATGGAATTAAGTGAGTAAATCCCTTCTTCTTCTTTTTTTTACAGTGAACAATAACACACGTCTAACAGCTGTGGTTTGATATGATTTTCATTCCTGCAAAAACAAACCTGATGAACATGAGAATCACACCAGACGTTTTTTTATTGATGTCTCTTCCTCTCGCACATCCTTCATGTCCACTCAGCCCACCTCCTGCAGGGTCTCCTCCTCCACATCAGTTCTCTCCGCTCCCCCCACGGACCCCCCTGCTGAAGCAGAGACGGGTGGATGCGGGGCAGTGGTGGTGGTGGTGGTGGTGAGAGGGGGCATGTTAGTGAGTGGGTTATCTATTAGGACCCTGGGATCATTGAGTTGCTTGATGATGCTGCTTCTGCTGCACCCCCTCCTCTTCCTCTTCCTCCTCCTCCTCCTCCCTCGACCCCCCCTGGTTTATTCCAGCAATAAGCAATTTATATTGGTCCAACTTAATCTATATACGTTGGGTCAATATCATTTGTAAGGTTGATTTAACTAAGTTTGTTGGATTGGATCCAACTTTATTTAATGGTGTTGGTTCGACTCATTTTGCAGTGTTAAAATTAAACCATTAAATGGAGTTTATACAACCCAAATAAATGATGTTAACAGGATAACTGTTCAGTGAAATGGATTTGAAGAGTATTAAAAGTCTTAGTTTTAATCTTGTGAAAGTAAGTTATTGAATTTAATTCAATTATAATTATAATTATAATTCAATGATTATTACATAATTATTTAATACAAAATACATCTTTCATTCAAGTAAATGTGGCAATTAGTTTCATTTCAGGTTGTTAGTGTGTAAATATATATATATATATATATATAAAGCATGTAATAAGTATATACTACACATGTTTAAAGAAACATATTTTGATGTTTAACCAACTTAAAATGTAGGTAATAAATGTAGAAATAACTTAGATCAGTTATCATCATGTTTTTCATTTGATGAAGTTTCATTTTATTTTGTGTTATTTACACCTGCATGTCGGTGATGGATCAAAACAGTTTGATTGACAGCAAGTCAGCAGCCGGGCTTTTTAAGTTAACGTTTTACCTTTTTGTGGAAACGAAACAGAAACCGTTCAGTTAGAATATTTATTGTACAACAGGAGACAATAAACAGAACATTTATTTGATTCTGAAACACTGCCTGACGTTACGAAGCAAGGCATGATGGGAAATGGTTGATACCTAAACATGATCACACTAGAAAAACGACAGTAGATTTAGATCCTGTGGAAGCTTTACTCCACCACCGCCGCCAGTGATTGATCACGAGCAGACAGCCCATAATGTGGAGCCTCAGGGCTTCATAATGCCTTAAAAGGCCAGAGTGGCTCGGGTCACATGACCAGCCTGCTCAGCCTGCACCAATAGGACGGCTGCCATTACGTCATGTAGGCCCATAGTTTGTCTTGACCAACGCACTGCGGATAAAACCGAGGCTCTAAATATTTCATTGAGACTCTCGGGTTGCCGGACTGCTGGAGGTCAGGCCAGCGAGGAGACGGACAGCTTCATCCTCTCCCCCCTCCCTTCCTCCATCCTTCATCCTCTTCCTCCTCTGATGCAGGAGAACGGTCAGCGGGTCGAAAACAGGGCGTCGAGTTTTACATTGAAATGAATTGAAGGATGCTGAGAGTCAGGTTTTGCACACAGGATGTGAAAATGCACCGCTGTGTTTACCTGAAACTGAATCTTTCAATCAATCAAACTTTATCTATAAAGAACTTATCAGACATATAAAGTAACACAAAGTACTATACATGATAAGAATAATTTCCCTGTGCCCGGCACAGGATTTACAGAACTGAGAACGTGGTTTGTGTAGAGGGGTAATAGCATAGACAGGAAATCATCTCCATCAAACAGCATTTATAGTTTATTCCAAAGGTCTTCTCATGTATTCATGGCCCCGGGTGGATTTATCCCCGCTTTATTTATCTGAAAAAGCAATAAAAATGTGTTTAATGCGATCAGCAGGGAAAATATAGAGCGACAGGAAGAGGGGACAGATTGCTGCGTGACAGAATACATTTTTCAGAGGAGAAGGGATTAAACAGCCTTATGTCTCAGCATTTATCCCCCCCCAGCTGTGATTATACAGAAGGGGCTTTCAGCCAGGGGTAGAGGAGGATTTATCAGGTGGCGCCCCCATCTGGTTCTCTGGTGGAGCTGCACCCATCATCACTGCATGAGGATGCTGCCCCCACAGCAGGGTTAACCTCCCACGGTTCAGTGTTTCCTGTCAGAATAAAACTCCAGGCCCAAGACTTAAAACAAATCACTGCAGCAGACGAGATTTATGCAATGCTTTATATAAAAATAAATAAATAAAAATAAATAAATAAATAAAAAACAAGCAGCCCTTTCAAGGGTTTTCAACATATCAAAGACTTTTAGAAGAATCTAATCATAAAAAATAGTAAAAAAGGAGTTTAAAAATACTTTAATAGTAAAAAAAATATATATATAACAAATAGGACATTTTTAAAAAATACTTTAGTAGTAAAAAAAACAATAAAACATTTTTTTCAAATAGTATAATAGTAAAAACGAAATAAATCATTATTTTTTAAAAATACCTAAATAGTTAAAAAAAAAAGAAAAAAAAGAAAAGAAAGGTGGTAGTTGTTGGTAACTCCCATTTCGGATGTGCTAAACCCACTGCCAGGTTCCCCAGAACCAGCAGGACTGATTCCAGACTGTGGCTCTTGTTGAAGAGGCTGCCCGAGACGAGATGAAGAGTAGAGCCACACTGACACCCTGTGGAAATGTTTCTATTACAGGCAACTGAAGAACATCACATAAATCAAATACAGTGTTGTGGAAAAACAGATTTGGACACATTCCTAAATTCTTCTATCTATTTTTTTTATGCAGCCCAATTTGAACAATGTCCAAATTTATAATCAAAATGTTGATTTTATTCTATAAATCAAAAAGGTTGTTTACATAAATGACCGGCCTGAGAAAGTATTTGAACTTGTAATCTAATTTTTCCATTTTTAGCAGCAACCAAAGACCCAAAATGGCTGAAGATCAATCTCTGACGTCTCCGTGGAGAAATTCTGTTTCACACATTCCAAGTCTATAATCCAAGCATGAAAACTGTGAGACTTATTTTTGCACATACATTCTATTTAATATCTGTTGTTGATTTATATCAGTTCACTTCCTGACAATGACGCATCATGTCTTATTCATTTCATTCTTTTTTTCCTATTATAGTTATTTATCATAAACCTGGTCCTCAATTGTAGCTTTTTTCAGTTTTCACTTTCATTGATTTATTTTTGTTTTGCTTATTTGTCCTCTTATCGCAACCTCGAACGGAGCTGCTGCGCAAGAAACAATTTCCTGCAAAGGATCATTATCTATCTCATTAACTCGATGCAGTCAAAAGAAATAAGCAAGATATAAAAAAAGGTTGTAGGATATTGAAGCGGTTCACGTTTCCGTCCTTGTGAGAGGTAGTCAGAATGTTTCGGCTCGTTTCTCAAAGAGCATCTCGACATTTTAATGAACAAATTGAGGTTTATAAACAAAATGCTCATTTTCTTTAATCTAGATTTAAGATAGTTGTTGTGGAATAGAAAAAGAAAGTTGGTCACAGGTGATAAAGAGAAGCGATTAAAATACAAGCAAAAGTAAGAAATGATTATTAATTATAAAAGAAACAATGACGCACACACCTCTTCATCATGACATCCCAGTTAAGGCGTCCCTCAGGGTTCTCGCCAGAATTTAAGCCAGACAAACTCAGCCTCGACTCAAGTGCTTATCTTACGTAAGTTTATGATTACTTCTGCCAAAGAGGTTAAGTCAATTTTCTCTAAATGTAGTTTAGAGAAAATTAGAGAATGTAGTTTTAAATCATGATACAGTTCTGAATAATTCCAAAAAAGTAATTGTTTAAAACACAGTTTGAAGTAATTTTTCAAAACAGAAGAATTCAAGGAACATCAGAGATGGCAGAAAGTTCCCCGCGGAATCATAGAGGAAGATTTCTTTTCCAGTTTTTTTAAAAAAATTTTTTTTTAGACGGAATACAGTCCCCTCCAGAATTATTCTCACTTTAAAATAAAAAAAAATCATAAAATGAGATGCAAAAATATCTAAATTGTCTATATCTATGATCTATAATTCACCAAAAGGGAAAGAGAAAAGCACCCCATCGCCACTGTGAAGTCTGGAGGTGGATCTTTGATGCCGTGTTTCTGTTGCTAATTATGTTACTTGAGTTAAAGGTTAGATTTTTGAGAATAATTTGAATTAAAAGATCGATATAGACAAACATTGTTGTTTTTTTTGCATCTGATTTTAACTTTTTTTTTTTTTTTTTTGAAGACACTACGCTGTTCATGTTTTCCCTGCAGGAAGGAGATGAAGTGCAATCGATGGAAAATCACATTCCTCAGACAAAGACCATTTATACACATTGAATGTTTTATTAAAAAAGAAGTTATAACAGTTTATTTTATACACAACTATTTATGAGGTTATAAGCCTATTAATAGAGCATTTTTGTCTTTTTGACAAGCATGCCCACTTCACAATGCAAAGAAAAAAAACAAAAAAAAACAAAAAAAAACAAGAGGATGGCAAAGAGGGCGATAAAAATAGGACCAAGGTTGGACTTTTTCAAAATAAAAAATAAATCTTTTGACTTTTTAAACCCTCAAGTATCACACACTAGGTAACAAATACATCGTTTCTATTAAAAAATCTGCCTTATTCCATGCTGTGTGTGCCTGCTAAATCTCCTGATGGCGGCGGCGGCGGGCCGGAACAGGGCACAAATCCACACAAGCACAAGACAAAATGTGAGGTGTGCTCCGAGCGAGTCTCCGCCCCACACCAGAAGCATGCAAGTGCAGGAGGAGACGGTCGACACACGAAGGAGGCGATTCTACGGCGTCAAGGTGCGGCCTCTCTGCAGCTGTGCTGATAAAAAGGAAAATCCCGTCTACGGATTGATGGCGGACCGTTCGCAGCGGAAGCCTCAGACATACTGGATCTGGCGAGGCGTGTGGGATGGTGTGGGTGTGGCCAGGTGTGGGTGTGGCCTCAAAAACATTGAGGCCACCTATCAATCACATCATTATAATGCTTGGGCTGTTGTACGGAAGAAGATTAGGGCCACATGTAGCTACGTAAAAATTATTCCTTTTTTTTTTTTTATTCTGAGTTTAAAGCCAGAATTCTGAGAGAAAAGTCAGAATTCTGAGAATTGAGTCAGAATACAAAAATTAAAAGTAAAAAAGAGTCACGTAGCTTTATGTGGCCCTAATCGTCTTCTATAGTTGAGAGTGGCTGTTCAAAACTGTAGGAGTCATTTTCATGTGTGAACCTGCGGTGTTACACATCCATACACACCTGCGATGTCACACGTCGAGCGCGGAACCAAAGCCAACAGGAAACAAAGAAATAAAAGCACAATAAACTTGTTTATTCTTTGAAAACGTTTGTTGCGTTCACTGCTTTCAGATTATCTCAACTTCTCCAGTTGAGAAAAAAAACCCAAACGTGGAGGCGTGGATTCTTTTCCCTTCACATTGTCCAAATAAGAGCGGAAATTAAAAACAAACGCAAAAAAATGAAATAAAATGAACAGAGGCCGCCGCTAAAAAGATCAAAATGCTTGTTCTGTTTACCGGAGCAACGCGGCGGCGAGAGGGTACCATCAGTTTAATGAATCCTATGAGGGTTTTTAAATAAAAACGTCCTGGTTTATCAATAGTTCTTTCATGACGGCATCCCAACACGTCATCTTTACACGATTCCCAACTCCCGTCTTTTCAGCTTTCAGTGGCGACGGTTCGCAAAAGACGAGCGAAAACGAGAATTCCCATCTGATTTTTTTTTATTTTCTCGTTTCCAAGAAAAAGGAGATCAAGCTAAACCCAAACTTAAAAAGTAGGTCTCTAATAAATAAATACGCAATTTGTAGGCAGCTGAGGGATGGAACACAAACCAGCTGTGATTAGAGGGGAGGAGAAACATTCAAAGAGATTTATAGCGCTGATCCCACAGCTTCAAACAGTCAAACTCGTCGGATAAATGTTGAAAATTAAAACCAAATGGAGGAAGCGTCTCCGAGTTTAAATGAGCTCAAACTCGAGAGGAGAAGGTTTCTGAACCACGCCTGTCATTCCTGCTATCAGAATCTCTACCGGTCAAACCTCACCCTATAATCGGCCTCCGACTCCGCAGGAAGAAGACAAACGGGAGCATCTTACAGATTTACCACACGACAGACACTAAACTAAAAGTCGGATGAATGTTTAATCGGTTAACTAGCTAACTCTATTTGTAACACGGCCGGTAAGGAGGTGCTGGCACCACCAGCAGAACTATCTGGACGCGGCGTTTCAAGTCGTCCTGGGCAAAAAAAGAATCGCAGTGCGAGACGCGACCAAACTGCGTTTCTAGCCTGAGCCATAATAGTCTAACAATCCTAAGCTAACTCAAACCCGAAGCCTGGTTAACTTCCTTAACCTGCTACACGGCGGGAAGGTGACGATGGGGGTTGACCTCGCAGGAAGAGGTGAGAAAAAACAGAACTGTGTTTTTGTTTTATTTAGAGACTTCCTCAATTGTCACTTTACACTGTAAAAAAATGACATTTGTTGAATGGTAACACACAATTAAATCAAGTATCATTGATTCTAAAATGTAAGTAGAAAATACTTCATTTATTTGTGTCAATTGAAGTCGTAAAAAGAAAAAAAAGAAAAAGAAAATCACCTACACTTTTATTTTTTACAGTGTGGAGTAATTGTCCTAAAACACTGCAAGAATAAAATAATGTCAGATTCGTGCAGCAATAATAAACATATTTTTATTCACTGTTTTACGTTTGTTATTTGAAGGTTAAACTGTGAATAAATTGAATTTTTGTTTGTTCTATTGGGGTCTAATCATGCACTGCAAAAAAGAAAACTGTTGATGAACATGAAAACATTACTTCAACTAGCAACTTCAATTAAATCAGGCACTTTGACGTGAAACGTTTTTAAAATACTTGATTTAATGAGTGCTACTAGGTGAAGTCATTTTTTGAGTTCTTCAACACTTCTCTTTTTACAGTGTAACTAAAATTTGAAGAAAAGAAAAAAAAAAATTATTTTCAGGGTTTTACATTTACAAAAGATAAATTATAAGAGTAAATAAATAAATAAATAATAATATAATAAGTAAATTAATATATGTTTTTATTATTGGTGCACAAATCTGACATTATTTTATTCCTAAGGACAAATATTACACTGCAAAAAAAAATAACTGTTGGGGATTTTTTTTTTTTTTAAATTCCACTGATGACATATTCAAAAGACGTATTTTCAACATAAGTCTTTCACATTTCAAGTGTGTGTTACCAGTGAACAATTCTCATTTGTACAGTGTTATTTGCGATACGGCGCAGGAGAGGAAGTTGAGATCAGAGGTGAGCAGGATTCAACCACTGAGTTTCTGAAACCTGCCACAGAAGCAACCAGTGTTTCTAACTGCGATGTAAAACTGTTGTAGGTAGTCCGATTGCCGCGTTAGCCTCGGCTAGCAACCCTCAGCTAGTGTTTCCGGTTCAACACCGGGTTCCTAAGAGGCTACAGGGAGGTGCTTAGAACTGTACAAGGTAGATGCTGTACATAGAAAGAAAAAAAAGAAGAAGATCCAAACGTGTTGAACCCGCCCCATCGCGCAAATTATGCAAAAGAAGAGTGAATGGAGGAGAAAGCAGCCAAAAGACAAAAGAAGCTGCGATTGTAATCTCTGTTCCATCGTGGATTCACATCTGAAGTTGCCACATCAAATCAACAGAAGAACTTTTTGGACCAGTCAAATCTGTGCGTACGACAGTGATGTTGTGTTGCCCTCAGCAAACGTTTGCTAGAGAGCGTAAAAGTACGGCGGCCCAGAGGAGGGAAAAAACCCGCCGCAAACTAAGAAAACACCTTCATCAACTTGACAAGACACGCGCAGCAATTGGAAAAACGCGCCGCAAAAGCCACAACAGAAATCCGTGGACAGAAAAGAAATCTTAACTGATAAAAAATGTTGTCATGATGACATTTTGTATTTCATGGAAAGTAGCCCGCTGGACTTCGATTAGCTCAACCTGTTAGCAAAGCATTTTTTTCTGGAAAAGTATTTGACCCTTAATAAATTATTTTTGGGGTCGACTCAAGTACGATAGTTCTGTTTAAGGAGTGATCACACAATAATCCTACTTATCGAGTAGGACTCTGTTAATGCCTCCTTCTTACGACCTTTGGCGTCCCCCAGGGCTCCATCCGTGGCCCCTTACTCTTCAGCATATGAAAGCTGCCACAGAAACAGAAATAGACTCAGACTCAGAATGGGCTCAGCCAAACGGCTGAGCGGAACATTAAAGGGTTAATTTGCAGTGCGTTCGCCAAATGCTGCACACGTGTTGTCAAACTGATGAAGAAGCTGTCAAAATTTCGGGCCACTGTATAAAAGCCACATATTGTGCTGTTATTTTGAAATCATCAAAGCAGTGATCCAAATGGTGGGCGGACACAAAGCGTGGGAGTCCATCTACTGCATTCGGGGTTCGCGTCACAACTCAGACCAGAGTGAAGGGTGAGACTGAAGCAGATTCCAGCTGACGGTGGAATGTGAGGAGGACTGCGACCATCGGCGCTTCACTCTACTCAGGTTTGTCTCAGATCCACACAAAAACCATACAACCATTTTCTTTCTACCTCTGAGCGTCAAAAAAAGACTCCGGTGCTGGTTTTCCAAGTGAACCAAGAATAATTAGTGGTTACATCCTTTCTCTAAATAGAAATTTGCAGGAGTGGAGGTGTGTGAGGTGTCGTCCTGCCTGAGACCGATGTCTGGCAGGAAACAGGAAGCTGGTGCCAGCAGAGTCAAATGTCAGATTTCTTATATGGTCAGATGGTTTAACAGTAGCTCTGGTCCAATTTCCAGCTCCCGTGAAACAGAGTGAACCTGACCAGGATCTCCACAAACGTATCGGGAGCTTAGCCTCTTCACTCTTCATCATCAGATGAGGCAACAACTGTCCGTTTCATAAACCAACGACAGAATCTCCCCCAAACGCCTCTTTGTCACCGCCGTTACTATTATCACCGATCGTCCGTTTGTTTTTTGACCTGGTTGAGTTTATTTTACGGTGGGCGGCGGCGCAGTATCAAAGTTGAGGAACGTGACAGCTAATGAGAAAGAAGGCGTGTCGTCTCCATAATCCCTCGTGTTGAAGAAGATAAGCGAGGAAGTATTCAGAGAGGATTTGGGAGTTTTTCAGGAGTACTGTGATTCCGAATATTGCAAAGCAACGCCTCCTGGCGGGCGAGAGCGACGCGGCGCTGCGGTGGAGGGTCTGACAAAAAAAAGGTTGTTCAGAATCGATAAGCAGAGGGGGGAAAAAAAATAAAGGGAGCTCAGGGCTCAGATCAATAACATACTGCATGTTAAAAGGTGAGAAGAGGTTGGCTGGGATATCTCGTGTCTATGACACACCTTCAGAATGTCTGGCAGTGAGATGGCGGCGGGGGTCGGGGGGCTGAGGGCAATCGCCGCGTCTGTGCAGGGAGAAACGGCTACACAATGGGAGGGGCGTCAAACACACCAAAGGCTAGATATCCATAAAAATCCTTGTTTAGTAGTAATAATAATAAAAAAATCAACTTGTTTAAATATGAATATTATAAGTCTGCTTTATCGTGGTTAGGAAATCAAATATAGTCTCTGTGGGGGTTAAAGGAGGGACGGGGGGCAGGATGGGGAAGCCCCCCTATCACTACAACTCCATGTCCTGGGCCTCGTCTTCGGAGAAATCCGACATGGAGCTTTCGGATGAAGAGTCGCCTGCCCCCTCCTCCTGCTCCTTCAGAGCCTCCTCTGTTGCATATCTCTGGATGTACTCTGGAGAGAGAGAGAGAGAGAGAGAGAGAGACAAGGAGAGAGGGAGAGAGAAGGAGAGAGAGAGAGAGACAGAGAGGGACAGAGAAGGAGAGAGAGAGGGACAGAGAGAGGGACAGAGAGAGGGACAGAGAGAGGGACAGAGAGAGGGACAGACCGAGCAGTAGAGAGAGAGAGAGAGACAGAGAGAGAGAGACGGAGAGGGAGAGAGAGAGACAGAGAGGGAGAGAGAGAGACAGAGAGAGAGAGCGGTAGAGAGAGAGAGAGACAGAGAGAGGGAGAGAGAGAGAGCGGTAGAGAGAGGCAGACATTGAGAGCAGAGTTAGACTGAGAAAAAACAGTGATCATAACTAGACATACGAACTAAAAAGAACTTCCTACAATGAGTAAAAGATGAACTATAAGAGTAAAATATGATAAATGTAAAGAAAGATCTCCTTGAGTCGATTCATAAGAACCAGCTTTGGACTAAATCAGAGCAATGGTTGAGAAATAATCTCTCGAGAACTGTGATTTTGGAGATTAAGCTCCTCCTTGTGGCAAAAAAAAAAAAAAAAATGCAACTGACTTTTTCTAAAATCAACCCAGTTCTTCCTCACACTCAGGTGAGTATGAAATTTGAAAATGATCCATAAACTGGTTTTCCTGTTATCTCGTTCTCACTAAGGAGGCATGGCGGCGATGACCATTCCCTCATTTCTCCTTCTCGGGGTTTAATTGCTGACATTTGTTAAAAATAAAAGACACATTTAGGACTTTCTGTCCTCTTATGCTCATCAATGTAAGAACTTAAAGGAACAATCTGGGCCGAGAGCCGAAGGTCCGAACCTTTGATCTTCTGCTTGTACTCATCTGGCCGGTGGAGGTACATGGCTGCTGCGTCTCCGTTCAGAGGGTCGATGGGGTTGGGGTAAGCCAGCAGCTGAGGCAGGAACGACTCAAAGATGTTGGTCAGATCTGGTGAAGAAGAAGAAGAAGAAGATGACAGATGACCTTTCCTCCAACACAGACGTAGTAAGTCACCGGTTAAAGATGGTCACATAATCTGCTGATGAGACATTTTACACCCTTTGTCTCTGAACTTTAATCTTCCAGTAAAACTAAGGTGCGTTTAAAAAGGATTCTTCACAACATAGTGACGTCAGCTCATCCTTGTTTCAGAGACGACCGGAGGAAAACGCCGGTGAAACCACAAAAGGCCTCTGCTTTTCTTCCTGTGTGGATTCCCCCCTTCATCATGTGTCTGCTGCCCTCAGAGCCGAGGCCCGGCAGGAACCTGCAGCCCCGCTCTCGGCTACTAGGTGGCACTGTTGAGACAAGTGGCTGTGGGAAAACACCCACACATCTCTCCAGTCTGTGGTGCAGTATTCTCACGTTTAGCTGATTTAATCAGTGGACCCCCCCCCCCCGCCCTGTTTTGTGGAGACTCTTCGTAGACAATGTTTCATTGATTAGACTTGATGTTTATCTTTTTTCCCCCACAGACGTTATGCAGCAAAGTCTGCCCGTATTTAACGTCACATCTGCTTTGGATGTAAATGATCCTCCAGAGTTTATTGGAATCTTTGGGAAAAAAAGAAGAAATTGCAAGAAATGTCTTTATTTTCTAGACCCAGGGTCTTAAATTCAACAAAAGTCTAACCTTTAAAACCTTTGACTCCATCAAACACCAGCAGATACTGGATGAAGACCTAAAAGCCTGTCAGGAACCTTAAAGTGGGTCGTAGTTGGACCTTCCAGCAGGACAATGATCTGAAGATCACCTCAACATCAACCCAAGAATGGTCCAGAGGTCACAGAATAAAGGTTCTGTTGTAGCCATCCCAGTCACCTGACCTGAACCCACAGAACATCTGTGAGTTGTGCTGCAGAGGAGAGTCCACAAGGGTGGACCTCAGAACCTGAAGGAGGTGGAGAGTTTCTGTGTGGAGGAATGATCTTCAGAACTTCTCCACGTGTTCTTAAACCTCGTGATTGCCACGTTTGTTCTAATGATGCTACTTGAATAAGAATATTGTGAATAACCTGACAATAAAGACATTTCATTTTTGTTTGTCACATTTTTGTGGGGGACATATCTCTGGCCTGTGGGGGGTGGGGGCTGTGGTGAGGTAACAGGGAGGAGGACATGGAGGCACTGAGAACATCTGAAGAGCGACGGTTGAAAAAGCAGACAAGTGACAAACAGCATTATTAGTGTTGGCGAGAACGTCGATGTCTCGTCCATCGTTCCCGTCTGAGGTGAACGTTTTCCGACCTTTGCCGCGCGAAAGCATTACCTCGTTAGCGCTCGCCTCTCCCCTCACTAAGTAGATTATGGCCGATTGTGCAGCCTTGCCTAATGTGCCCACGCTCGCTACCCTGAGGGGCCCGGGGGTTAACTTCTCGGTGTTGATGGCGCTGCATCGTGTTCTTTTTCACATAATGGCATGGACCCCGGTGGTGAGGAAACCCAATATGGCCACGCTGGCAGTGAGGGCCACTCACCATAAAGGGCTGTCCATGTCTGGTTGATGACATCTAAGCACACCGTCCCTGACCTGGGGAAACGGGGAAGAAAAAACAGAGTCAGGGGGGGGGGGAAGCCAAAGGTGATCTGTGTTCGAAACTCAGCGGAGAAAACTTCACTTCACCTAGAAGAACGGTTGAAGTTAAATAGTTTCATTGATTATTGCTCAGTGATGAGAGGCACATCTTCAGGAACCTCATATGTAGCGGCGCTGTGGATACGAGTAGCTAGAAGAACTTCAGGGTCTGGATCCGATCTCTCCAGTTCAATCTGGGTATTCCTAATAACCCCGGGGGCACAAGACTTCTCTTTCTATTTGAAAGTAGGCCTACGCTGTCTTCCCCGACAGCAAGGGTATATCCTTGAAAGGCCCCTTCTCTCCTGCGTTGTACAAGTTATCTAATGATAACTTTGTACATTTTGGGTTTGTGACACACAGCAGATCAAACCAGAGCTGAAGTAAAACATCTGGACTTACTCAACATGAAAAGAAAAGGTTGCACTACAAATAAGAGATTTTACTATCCCTCCAATTATGTTCCTCTTGTGTTGGAATAGGTATGTCTGAATTTGTGGCGTAACATGGAGCTTGATCCGGTTCACTACGGGTCCGGTCCTTTGGAGGCCCAGAGTCAGAAGTGCCTCATTGAGGAAATGTCTCGAACTCTTCATCATCAGACGAGGATTAATAATCCCAGAAGAAGAAGAAAAGAGCGTGACCAGCTCCTACAATAACGGTTCACGAATAAATTTGGATCCCTTTTCTCTTTTCATAGTCTAGAAATGAACTTAAAAACATCCGATTGTTAAAGAACTCTTTCCTGAAACACTGTAGCCTCAAAGCAACGCTCAAAATAACCGAAACCAAAAAAAAACAAAACATGAATCTACTCACGCTTCGTCAATGTTGGGATGAAAAATCTTGTTCATGAATCCTGAAAAGAAGGGCGAGGACAACGTTAAAAAAAAAAACACAGGAGAAGAAAACATGCAATCTAATAATAATGTAGCGGCGGAGCTCGTACCTATTGATGGCGATTTGAAAGGGTATTTATCAGGAAGATCTACTCGCACCTTCCACACGCCTCCTTCGTACGGTGCTGCACATGAAGGGGAAACAAACATAATGACTCGACGCCGTTCAGGTCAGAAGAGGGACTTCACAACAACCCATTAAATAAATCAAGACACGGGGTTTTCATCATTTTTACGCGCTCCTCTTTCCCTCTGCACAATAACAGAGGCAGGAAACGTGAGAAACGACGACACGCAGCCGCTTTGACGTTTATTTTACGCAGCCCTGCAGAACCGTCTGCCTGCAACCGGCTTCGTACGATGTCAGGGACATGAAATAGGAGCAGAAGGAGACCCGATGGCTGAAATGTGTAACCGACCTTTGACCAAAATCAATCAGCTTTTTCCTCACACTAGGGGGTGTATAAAATTGGAAAAATGAAGCATGAAATTGTTTTGAAGTCATCACATTAACACTTAAGAGCTGTGGCAGCGGCCGCAGCGATGGCGATGAGGATTCATTCATCGTTCATTGTGTCCACAACGTTATTGGGGGGTATAATCATGCGAGTGTGTGAACGGCTCGGTGCAACGGGAACCTCATGTGGCGTGCTGAGACCTATCAGCGCCACAGATGACTGAAAACACTTGTTGAGGATGAAGGCCAGGGAGTGCGAGCGGGTGAACTTGGACGGCTAACGGTGGCGTTTTTAGTTTGCACGGGTTCGGTGGTGAGCAGCCGTTGTTCCTCTGGGTGAGACAGATGTTGTAAATTGCGCACAAAAGGAGTATTTTCTGCTCGTGATTACACTCCTCGTCCAAATCCCCCTCAAGCCCGGCTCCTCCCGTTTTGCACGTTGCTGCCCGAGGCCTGGTTTCAATCTGTTTTATGTTCCTGGCCTTCAGTGACGAACCCCTCTTTATTTTCCTAACAAGAGCATCAGTGAGATTCCTGCGCTGGCGGCCTTCAGCCACCCGTCCATCGCCGCTTCATTCTCTGTTTACAGTTGAACTAAACACGGGATGTGATCACATTAGCACATTTTCTAACGGGAACGTTCATTCGGTTTTTACGACCGGCTCTCTAAACGTTTAACATCTTGTCAGAGGAGGAAGATTGACGGAACATTCCGGACCACTGGTGGCAGATATCATTAATGAACCTGGAAACCAAAGATAGGGAAAACTTGATGCGGCCCCCAATAAGAGGATTAATCAGCATAAAAGGAACATTATTTAATGTCTCACTTTGGGGGAAAAAAGCAAAAAAACACTGTTAGTGAGAAAAGATAAACACTTACTTCCTTGTGGTCCAAAAAACTTCACTACAAATTCATTGAGTCCGCTGAGGATGGTGACTTGATGCTTGCTCTCAATGCTGAGGAGCGATTAAGGAGAACAGCTTCACATGACTCCACACACACACAAACAACATGAGGAGCTACAAACATCAACTCTGCAGCAGTTGTTGTTGTTGTTGTTGCTGCTCCCCGTGAAACGCAGGCTCACATGATTTGTTGTGAGGCAGACGCTGGCAGAGTCTGACCTTTCTCCTCTGCATCTTCCTCAAACACAGTTTCAGAGAGAAGAGAGAAACGACAGCCTTTGACAGATTAGGAAAACAAATCAATGCAAGAATCCCCGGTCGGAATGTGAAGTATGGCTGTGAGACACAAACATTAACGCCGCAGTCACGTGACGTCAGGTTGACCTCTTAACTGATATGGACAATTTATTTTTTATTTTTTTGCTGGTCGGAGCTTCAAGAGGGATTAAGGTGTAGGGAATTCTAGTTTTAGCATGGAATGTCACTTCACTCAGGCGTACACTTTCACTGCTCGTGTCAAGTCAGGTGACAACCTTGCCTCACCTGCCATGTTGAATCAGTTTCCTGTTCCCCGTATTGATTTGGCCCAGCTTTTAAGCTGGATGCCCTTCCTCACACATCCCACCCCATTTATCCGGGCTCGAGACCGGCACTAGAAACCCCCTGGAGTGTGACCTTTTTGTGGCCGACAACTTCTCCTACCTATCCCTCTCAGCTCTGGACGCAGGTTTAAGCTCAACAGTGGAGACGGATAAAGACGGAACTTCCCGTCTGCACTCTGCGTTCATTTGCATATTTTCAGAGAACTAAACAGACAGTGACGAAACTGAGCGGTGTCGTCGGAATTAGTCTGGAGCCGCATCGCCTCGATTCAAGCAAGACGTAGATGTCTACTTTAACGGCGCAGAGGAAAGAAGTAGAGTTACATGTTTTTATTCCTTAGGTACATTAACACATCCTCCCCTAACGTTGTTATTTGTGTTGTTGTTGACTTGTTAAGACTTTTCACTGCCATCTCGTGGATCGCTCGATGACAGCTTAAAGGGAATAAATGTAGGATAAGGTCGCTGACAGATCCTTTCTAAACGCTTAGGTAAGAGAATAAACAAGCAGTTAGTTTTATGTATGTTAACCTACACTTAAAAAGCCAGGTGTGATGTGGACAGAATCGGATATATGGTGGGGAACTAACGGGGAGAAAACTCTTCTTTTTGCAAAAAAAAGCAAGTAAGTTAGTGAAATAAGAACAACTATATTAAAATATGACAAATTCAAGACGGATCTCCTCTGAGCTTTAATCTCCAGTTAAGCTCCAGTCTGTTTACGTTCCAAACGACACTGACAAAATTCTGTCCCACTAAGCCGGTCCTGTTTCCATATAAGACTAAAACATGTGATATGAAACCAATTGACTCTGCAGTGATCAAGGCACCTCCCACTATCTGCTGCACACTCGCATACATCATTTCTCATCCAGCATCACCTGAAAAGGACTTATTTTCCTTCCTGTGATGGTACCAGAAGAGATTTCTAATATTTTTATAATAGTCTAGTATGTCAATTCAAAAATTGAGATAGAATTTTTTGCCCCGATCGTTTATAAACTCCGCTGCTCAAAAAAAAAAAAAGAAGATTATCAGAGAAATGATTTACTTTTCATGTGAGCGGAGGGAAGGAGCACAGGAAATGAAATCAAAGTGCAGAGAGAGAAAGAGACAGAGACAGAGAGAATAAACAAGTCTCACAGAAAAGGTAGGAAAATGATCAGAGGAAGAGAAACATTCGACGCATAAGGTACGACAGATGGGATAAAAATCAGTTTTCCATGCCGCACAGCAGCAGCTGGCTTGTCAATCCTGATTGAGTGTGTATCCCATTAGCAGCAAGGCTGACCCCCAAAGGGTTAAATCAAACTGGAGGATATTTTAAGCTCCGGTTCATTTTGCAAACAGCAGACTGAATCTCTTGCTTTGGCAAGGAAATGCGTCATTGTCAGACGGAGGAGGAAGCTCTGGGGTTTGAGCGTTTAGGAGTCGAGGAGGCTCACTGATGCCCGGTCCAACGCAGAGTAAATCACTGCTAACACGATGATTGGGACAATACTCCTCTGGAGCAAGCTAGCAAAACAACAGCTAGCCATGTGAAACAGGCAGACTTTAGTCAGGCTGGGTTATGTTTACAAAAGTTCTGCCCTTCAGCGTGAGGACATCCACGCAGCACACACCTTACCAGATGAAAAAGTACTGGGGAGTGGGCGAGTGTGCAGGAACATGAGAGAGGGGAGAAATGCGGAGGGGGATGGTGTGGACTGCCTGTGTTGTGTTATGGAAGACGGCTGTGAGAGCCGGGTGAGGGTGAAGCTATTAATGGGGTTGAATCAACTCTGATTATGCTGCGGGGTAAATGAGATCAACCGCAACGACCGACGAGCCCGAGATAAACCGGTTCCACTATGCAAAAACAAGACCATTACCTTTCCCTGCAGATCCGTGAGGAGCATGAGTTCACTTTACGAGGAAGCAAAAAAGGACAAGCAGACAGAAATGCAGAAGCCCCGAGATCACATGATCGGGACCAAGTGGGTAAACTGAGCCGCTTACAATGAACCGGCTGATGAACACATACTAGTCATAAAACAACTTTGCTCAGAGTCACAAACAACCGTGTCCAGTTTCCAGCAGTGACTGTGGAAGGACTGAGCTTACCCTCGTCCATCTGAAAACACTGTGCAGAAAGAAAATGTCCAAAGCTCTGTTCTGACCAAATATTGGTCAGAGTAAGGCGAGTTGAAACTTTCATTACTTTCAGTCGGTCAGTCTGCAACAAGACCGCGTCAATTCAACAGAAACGATCTACTTTCATTACGACTGCTAGCCTTTTGGGCTTTTTTTCAACCAAAATAGAATAAATATAGTTTAATATAGTGAGAGTTACATTTGTGCAGGATTAGTGAGGGCGCGGTTGAGTGAGTGTTAGCGGCAGATAGCAACGTTAGGCAGATATACACACGGCTCTTCAATGTGGAGGCTGAGGCGCCTCCATTCCACCGCACCATCCTGTATAATGGGTTTCCGCCTCTGAGACGACATGGGAGGTAGTAACAGAGGTGACACCAAACATTGGTATAAAGCAAGGCTGAGAGGCAGGACAGGGTTGTGGGATATTTTGACTACAAATATTTTGTGCAGCCCCAAAAAAAAGATTTAACAAGCATTTGGTAACTGTAAGGGGTTAGTAATAAGAAATTCTCACATTCCTAAAATGACCCGCTGGAACGGTGCTGGTTTGGTCCTTAATTTTTACACCGCTGTGACACTGTCTGCATTACGTCTTTGTGTAAAAATGACTGCTAAATGTGAGTGGATCCAAACTCTACCATTCTCACCACCACGCGCTGAGCAGATGGTAAAAACAGTGACATACTTTATGTTCTTAAAATCAGCCACTGGATACTTAACAAGCTTTTCGTCTCTTTGTGAATCTACGGTCTGAAATGGGATTTAAAAAACGACTTTCTGACCCAAATAAAGCCTCTTTATAATATCTCAAAGTGTATCCAACCACAAAGGTCAGCATTGCCCCGGTTTTGAAGTTTATAAAAAGGACATTTACCGGCTTAAATGCAAAAAATAGGCATGAAATAGTATTTACGGTTCTGGTCTAGACATGTCTTGTTTGCCTTACTTTATTCCTGTCTGGGTTTTTTTTCGGGGGCGCTATCTTTGGCTGACCCTAGATTAAAATATCCCATATCGACCAGCCTCTTTCTAAATATGGAAACAAAAAAGGAGCAGGAATTACGAATACACTAAAAAATAAAATCAAAAAATGAAAAAGAAATCTGTACCATTTAAGCTTTTTTCCCCACTTTGGAGAAACAAGACGATGATCTGGTAAGTAGGAGGCCTTGGTTTGCAGAAGTTTTAAATCAGCTACTGATCTCCAAGATCATCTCTTCATATATTTGTGAAGCTGTGTGTTTTATCCGGGTCAGGCATGTAGGACTGACATGACTATGCAGGCCAGTTTAGCGTAAATTACGTCCGATCACCTGCCGACACCTCCAGCTTCAAGTAATTCATTGAGAAAAGGTATGGTGCGGAGCCTCTGGGCCGCCTCGGCTGAAACAACAGGAGATGATGCAAATCAAATGGAACGAGAGCCAGACTACCAGGGGGACACCATGCTGAAAGCCCACTTATGAACGGCACTCGCTGTCAAAGAGTGAGCCGTCTGTGCGTCTCTCACCGGGAAACCAAAGTTAAGAGGCTGCCTGATAACAATAACCGTCTGTAAACCCCACGAAAGCCAGCGGGGAATACAAACATAAAAAGAGCGGGTAGAATAAGGTCAGCCAAACAAAACAGGAGGAAAGAGCAGAGGAAGACGATGCAGTTGCAGAATGATCGTGGAAAGAGGGATGCCAACGGAGGAGTAAAAGCATAGTGATGCGGAGATAATGGGAGAAAAGAGTTCAGCCTGGTGAAGGCTGATCTGCCCTTGCAGGCAGATCTGTGAATGACATCACTGCTGTGGACTGCAGGCCGGTGATAATGACTTTTCAATTGCGGTTAGAGAAAATGGGCAAAGCTCTATGTTTGGGCGAGGCTTCAAACTGAAAATTAAAGCTTGAATAGTCAATAGACAATAGAATAGTAATAGAAGATTGAAGAGTCAGTTGACAGAACAGAAAAATAATTCTAGACATTATAAAAAAAAAAGAAAAGAAGTTGTTGGGGACGAGTTAGATTCCCTGTGGAACACCGTCAATGGTAAACTGTGACTAAGAGGATAACTTTACATGCTGAGGTTTACGTACATTCCAGTAAGAATTCCAAATTGTTCAGGGACAGAGACAAATGGTAGCAAATAGAGCTTTTGACAAAAACAACTGATGACCTGTCAAAACAAATTAGGACTTTTTCAGCTAGTGTTCCCAAAGTTTTTAAAAAATATTTTGATACTTTCTCAATAAATTCAACATCCACGTCAAATAGCATCAAAATTACCAAAACTATGAAACCAAAGAATCTTCAATCAAATCACTGCACAGGTATTAATATTATTATGTTTTAAAGTGTTAAACGAGTTGCTAATGAAAACGTATCAAAGCATTGTGATGACCTCAGTAGTTTGTAAGGACGGGCCCGTCATTTTCAAATATTGATTAAATCTATGTAAACGTGAAATAAAGACCTTGAGACTGAGTGGGTGTCGCCTCGAATAGAGAATCCATGATCTCACGAGGGACTTTTAAGTACATAAAGGATCGGATGTTGATTCTAAGTGAAGAAACCATCTCCTGCACAGGTGGAGCAACTTTCTTTCAGAGCACATCTTTATTCAGAGACGAGGAAATCTGAGGCACAAACCTCCCTTTCGCTTTCTCTCCTCGCACACAGACTGTGGTGAAGGATGTGCAATCAAAGGCCTCGCAGATGAAAGGCAGGAAATATAGCATCTGTCCTCGGGGTATAAGCCATGGGCAGGCTTCCTTCATGCAAAGAAAACACAAGATATTATTCCGTACCTACAAAGAGGCAGATAAGAGAGAGAGAAGGCGTCCTTATTTAGGAAAGCGAGCTTGGCCTATTTTGAAGACAACATGAAAGTTAGACAACACTTTCTCTCCCTCCCAGGAAAACTATGGGGCGGCCAGAACCTTTGCGCTCCGTCCAAGAAAAGTGATGTCATTTATGGCACGTACCTTTAACTTCTTGCCAATATCATGGAAAATAATAAGAGTCCAGTCAAAATAAAAACACCCAGGCGTGGCCTACAGATGGTGTTCCATCAGAAAGCTCAACTGGAACCGGATCATAGCAGGGATCTGAGGGATTAATAATAATATGATTTGCGTCACAGGTGATAAACGTCTGATAAACTGTTACAGGATTATTTATTTTTTTAAAAACATTAATTCAATCTACTCCTACCTCTTATGATAATGTTTTAAATCTGTTGGATCAGGGTGTTTACTTGAATCCACATCAGATTGGTCACGCTCACATATACCAACCCCTAAAGCTACACTGTACAATTTCAGATTCCTTGTTGTTTGAGAACAGCTCACGACTTAAATACTCGCCCGCTGCGGCGCGTTGGCCCCTGCTGCCCGTTGTCGCTATTGAAGATGGCCAATAAAGATTTGTTTGAAAGCTCTGAGGCAGGAACCTGTTTGCTTGATAGCAACATGCTAACAAGGCAGAAACGAGTTCCCTTGATTATTTTTGCAAAGTTGTGCGTCAGAACCTCTTAAAAAAAAAGAAAAAAAAGGGAGGGTCGGGGTTATTTGGACTCTTTGGCGTCTATGAATGAGGACGTGGAAAGTTCGGCTGGTCCATTTAGCAGAGAGAATTGGAGCTAAGCTAGCTACATTTGACTATGTAGAGTGTCGACAGCGAACAGCCTCTCTTTCTCTTCCCTGCTGTGCTGTTTATTCTTGCTTCCAGCCACAAACTGATCTTTTTACTTCATGACTACTTATTTATTATCCACATGACACGCCACGTCGCCATGGAAACTCAGTTGCCTCCTCGCAGAGACACAGCGAGAAGAAATGAGCCAGCGTCAGGTGATCGAGTCGTGGCTGTATTTGAACTATATGAGGGCGTGATGACAGCCGACCAAAAGTTCTGACGCACACGACCTTACATGCATGACAAACAAAGCCTGATGAACCCGGTAATCAGGGAGATTGTCTTGAGGCTCAAGGAAAACTCAATGTATGCCCAGCTTTAATGATTTTATTTATCAAGATCCATACAATAGATCCTGACAAATTTCCTAACAAAGATTGAATGGGGTCTAGTCGGGCCAAAGATCCAACCTCCCACCAGGTTTCATGGAAATTCTTTCTGTAGCTTTTGCATAACGCCGCTGACAAACAAACAAAGATAAGAAGCCAGCATGGCAACAACCTCCTTGATGGAGGTAATAGAGTTTAAATATATTTGCTTTGAGTTTGCAAGTTGAAGCTATGCAAAATGCTGTTTATTCATAGTCTAAACTCTTATTTGGACAAGCTCCACAACAACTGTGACTTCTTGGCCGAGTTCATTCGCTGTAATTCTATGGCCCGTTTGTTCTCAGCGCTCCTCGGAGGTGCAGGGACCCCGGCTGCTCCTGGCTGCCTCTGATAGGTGTTCTCATATGAAAGTAGGGCCTGTAGTCAGACCAGCTGCTCTCACCTCCCCTCTCTCTCGCCCATATTCCACACCAGATACAAGAGGTCTCGTCTCTGGCTGTCTACATATGCTGAGGGGAGCCGAGGTCTCGCTAACCTGTGCTGCAACATACGAATAAAGAGATTGAACACCTGTAAATGTTTTTATGTCAAAGCCAAACTAATGCATTAGCCACAAGGAGTTAGGATGTAATCCGTCAACGACTTGGCTAGAATAGGCCCGATAGAGAGAAAATGTACCAGGACTGAAGCAGAACTACGAGGATCGTACTCTGACAAAGTATATAGACACATGTCTAGACAGCTGTCTGCAAACAAACCTATGGGGAGACTCGTAACTATCAGCTGTCTTCTGACAGTCTTGATCTCAAATTGAACGAGACAAATTACCTTTCTTCAATCCTTGCTTATCATTAAAAACAGAACATGACCGCTCCCCGACAGGAAATTGGTCAAATATGTGAAGATTTGAAAGTTTATTCCTAGCTGCCTCTTAAGTCCCATTAAAAAAAATAAACTACCCCGCAATATATTCAACTGAAAAACGGAGAGTCGGTAGAAACGCTCAGCTTACACCCTGTCCCCGAGAACTTAATGTCAGCATGTGCATTGTGTGTGTAAAAAAAAACTCTGCAGCAGGTTTTACATATCAATGGACACGACCCCGAAGGCCAGACTCTCAGAAATCCACATGTAAATGTCCAGTGGTTGTTGAGTGCTGCAAGTATCTCTGAATACCGCAGTTCTCTCTCCACAAAAATTCAAGGTCAACATCTCGAATCTAGCAAATAAAAAACATCGCCAACTATAATTACAGTATAAACAAAAGGAAAAACCGTCCACATGAAAATGTTTAGGTGATGATGTAAAGGATATATTGGTATGTTGAAGCTGTGTTTGTTTAACCCGATCCTATACACATGTGTTGATTAGAACATATTTTCTCAGGTCACTCAGACATGTGCAAACACAGAGTCTATGTACGCAGAATTATAGACAACAAAAAAGATGCATGAGATGCAAAAACTGTATTTGTTGATTCTACCCATGATCTTTAATTCAATTTATTCACAAATATCTAACACTTATCCCAAATACGAATGTATATTTTCATTCATTTACTTTCTATTTTGTTTTATTGAAATAAGACAAACATTTTCTCTAAAAACATATGTGCCACAATTATTGCCTTCCTTAGGAAATCCTGTGAATCATATTTCCAGTCCTATGTAATATTTTTTAGTTTCATCAGGAACTCTGAAGTGGTGAACAGGTACTTCCTGTTTGACTGGGGTATAAATATGAGGTGACACAGGCCTGATTCTCTCTAAGGTTCTTCAAACTTAACCCCGCTGCACCGTCAGGATTGTTCAACCGGTTAAAGACTTTCAAAGGATTACATCTAAAGAGGTCAGAGGTCAGTTGAATCTTGGGGTCAGAAACTCTCCCTTACCACCATCAGATGACACCAACACCAACCCCAGCTGTTTGGGAGGGTAAGAAGATAAAAGTCTCTGCTGTCGTCCACACACAAGAACGCTGCTACAGTTTGACAAACACCAATGGGACTTTCACTGGAGCAAGGTCAGAGGTCAGATGAGACCCAAGTAGAGGTTCAGAAATCCAGGATGCCAATAATTATGGCACAAGTTTCAGAGAGGGTTTGTTTTTTATTAAATTTTTTTAAAATTGTGTCACTCAAGGAAGAGGTTTAATTTTGGTGAATAATTTGAATTAAAAAACGTGGGTATAGACAAAGACATTTTTTTCACGTCTCACTTTTGTTTTACTCTTTGCTTCAAGGATGCTAAGTGATTCTGGGGGGCTTCTGTAAACCAGGCCTGAGGCCAAAACTCTACATAATTAGCCTTTTCAATCAAGATCATAATAACGGCATTGAAAAGGAGAATCCAACGTTTCTGCTTACGCATCCAACTCGTATAAGACCCACTATTTAAATTTCTCCCCAGAGATAAAAAAGCAAGCTCAAATATCACAATAATTTAGCATTGCAGATTGAGTTCCCGCTTAAATACAGGCCTAAGAATGATCCGTTAGCCGACAGCTAGCTGCCGGTGTGAAAGCTGGAGCAGCACGGCGCTCTGCACAGGCTAAGTTCTTTGTCTTCTCTGGTATGAGATGAGAGCCCACCCACTGCAATCAAACCAGAATCCTTCAGTCGCTCCTCCTCTCAGCCCCTCACTAAATCAACAGTCTATTTACAGCCAGAGTGCAGCGTCTGTGTGTGTGTGTGTACATGTGAGATCACTAAACTGGACCGGGGGCAGGAGCGGGGAGAGGTGTGTATCCGAGACAACTGTACAAAAATATCAACAGACAAAACGAGATTGGGCAAGAAAATGCTGACTTGCCATCTCGAGGAGGCCGCTAACAAGGTTTAGTTTCCCCGGTGGTGATAAAAAAGGACGCTCAGCTTCCTTTATCAACTTGATTCAGACTCTGGTGACCAGATAGAGTCAAATACAAGGTGTGGCCGGTGGGGGGATGCACTTTTTTGATAAGACTCTGTTGCTTCTTAGATAGAACGTGTTGTTCAGAGTCACTGGCCACATGCCAACACATGATCCAGGAGGTGGCTAGCCCAGCACCACCACTCCTCCTCCTCTTCCTCCTCCTCCTTCCACTCTCTCAATCAATCCAGCAGCGCATGAGTGAGTGGCAGCAGTAAGTAGAGCTTCCCAGTACCACGAAAAAAAAATCAGAAAAAAAATCATGCAAAACAAAGAGAGGAACTTCAGTCCATCTGTTTTTCTAAGGGAGCCCGGTCATGCGTGCAGGAAGCTTCGCTGTTTGCGCAGTGGGATTAACATCGAGGGCCTCAAATCTCCTACTGTCAGAAGTGCCATGGGTCCTGGACCCCCAAAAAACAGGACTGCCAATCAAGGTGGGAGGCCCCCCCTGGCTAGAGGGGGCCTCGTCTACGATGTACTACATTACCTTGGACTCATTCGTGTAGAAATAAAAAAAGAATAAGAGCAGCTAAGGCTGGATGACGCAGCATGTTTTTAAGAATACCTGCACGTATACGAACAAAGGTGTGTGCAAAGTCAGCAAACGCAAAACAAAGATATAGAGAGAAGCAGAAAGAGCAGTTACTTAGCAATAATGGTGGAAAAACACAGCAGGAAGTAGAAGACAAATGTCCTAGTCCAATGTATATTCAATTCTTTACAAGGCATGAAGGTTATAACCACAACCAGGAACTGACGACATACACAGATTATAAACACACTCACTTTGATTGACTGCACACAGAAAACCGGTTAATGTATGCATGTTCATGTCTTATGTTATCAGCTTTCTGACGACACCGTGAAAAGCTCAGCTCAATCCCACAGGCTGCATGTACGGTGGACTAACCATACCCTCCAGTGTCTTAGTCTGAGATTAATCATTAACCCTGACCCACCATAAACGTGGCGTACAGAGTGACAGCTGGGCTTTGGGGTTAACGGCATGACGAATGCCTCCGGAAGTAAGGCTAAGATGAAGGGGGGAAAAAAACAAGACTGAGGTGAAATCTCATGAGCAAACGTAGCCTCTCGTAGATTCCTCTCCAAACCACGCATATAGTAGCCTCCAGAATATGGCATCCTTTTAAACAATAACGTAAAGCACAAACAGCACAGCAGGGAAGAGAAAGAAAGGCTGTTAGCTGTCAAGTCGACACTCTACATAGTCAAACGTAGCTAGCTTAGCTCCAATTCTCTCTGCTAAATGGACCAGCCAAACTATGAATCACGTCGTCATTCAGAGCCACCAAAGAGTCCAGATACGCCAGCGCCTCCCTTTTTCTTTTTAAAGAGGTTCTGGCATACAGCTTGGCAAAAATGATCAAGGTAAGTAAAATGAGAAATGCCTTTATTGTCTCTACCCCTGATCTTTAATTCAATGCATTCGCAAAAAATCTTAATTTTCAAAGTATTTGTAGCCAAAAAGCTGTATTTTGGTCTCATCTGACCTCTGACCTTGTTCCAGTGAAAGTCCCAGTGTTGTTTGTCAAACTATAGCAGCGTTAGCTTGTAGCAGCGTTAGCTTGTGTGTGGACGACAGCAGTGGCTTTTTCTCTCGTTACCCTCCCAAACAGCTGGTGTTGGCGCCATCTGATGGTGGTTAGGGAGACTTTCTGACCCCAAGATTCAACTGACCTCTGACCTCTCTAGATGTAATCTATGGAAAGTCTTTAGCCAATTGAACAATCTTCACAGGGCAGCAGGGTTAAGTTTGCAGACACGTCCTCTTCCAGGTGGATGTCTAACATCTCCAGTCTCTTTAAACTTCTTCATTATTGATCTAACTGTTGAAACTGACATTTTGAACTGCTGAGAGATGTTCTTGTCTCCATTACTAGATTTGTGCAGCTGTACAACTTTTTTTTTGCTCCTCATTGCTGTGTTCTCTGCTCTTCATCATGGTGAAGAACCTCAGAGAGAATCAGGCCTGTGTCACCTCATATTTATACCCCAGTCAAACAGGAAGTACCTGTTCACCACTTCAGAGTTCCTGATGAAACTGGTGAAGATAGAAATATAAGATAGGACTGGAAATGTGCTTCAGTTACCTTTTAATCACATGACTTACTAGGGGTGCCAATAATTGTGGCACACATTTTAGAGAAAAATATGTGTAATGTTAAAAATGAAATGTTTCTTTGAATTCTTACTTGAGTAAAATGTTAAGATTGTTATGAATACATTGAATTAAAGATCATGGGTATACACAATAAAGATATTTTTGGCATCTAATTTTTTTGAACGGCTGCCAATAATTCGAGGGGTGGGGGGTGTAATTTGACTGACTGAATAAAATGCACCATCTGCTGCCTCGATTTTGCTGGCAAGGCATTTTAAATCTACCTTAAATGCCATCTCCCTGACAGCATATTGCGAAATGGCACCGTGGCTCCGATGTCCTCTGCAACCTTCTTAGCTTCTGTCAACTTCTGTAAATGTGTTTCTACAACACCATGACAACATAACATGCTAGTTCCTACACCTCAACCAGACCGGCGCTCCCCTCATTCTCTCTCTCTGGGTTTTCACGAAGCATCGATCCACTCAATCAGGAAGAGGCAGGAAAAAAAAAAAAACCTGCTGGCTCGGTCCCTGCATTAAACTGCATCTAGTCGCTTCAGTCGTGCCATAATAGCTCTGGGTGCAGATTAGCTGCCCCCGACAGTGGTGACATGGTCGGACACGGCAGCGGGAGGTGGAGGTCACAGGGTCTTCTGTAAACGGGAAACACAAAAGACTCTGCTGCTGAAGCTGCCCGGATGTCGCGTTACAAGGGCACAATAGCGCTGGAACACCAAGCGGAGCGCAGATAAAGCTCAGGATTGGTGGAGGGATGTGGTGGGCAGTGGAGTGAGGGAGGGGGGGGGGGAGCATTAAAATAAAGAAAATAAGGAGATGATGGACCCCGAAAGCCGATCCTCCCGATTGTGAACAGCTGAATAAATCACTGGGTCGTGCCCCAACAGTTCTGTCAGGGGTTCAAAAGGATACTTCAGGTAAATCTGGACACAGCCTTCGCCTCGGAGGGTAAAAAGACGGAGCACAAATATCAGAACACAACAATTGATTTCCCATGAACGGATAAAGACCTGTATACAGTGGCGCTGTCACCATGTATCATGATGATACTCGGGCAGATGAAGCGTGCAACAACCCCTCCCAGCGCCTCCCCACCGTCTCGGATATAATGCTGTGGTGGTCATGCTTCACGGAACCGCCATCCCTTCACGTACATACCTTCCAGCGGCGACTGAGAGTTTGAAATTTGCAACCGAGAAGCGGCTTGAATTGCATGAAAATAACCAAACACCCGCTCTGATACAGTATGATTTCATGGATGAACAACTGAAGTCGTCAGGCTCACGCCATCACAGAGATAAACAACAGCTTCAGCGTGACTGAGGACGTGCTGAACTCATCCAAGAGAAAGAACAACAACTGGACCCTAGATATCTTTTCTCTGGACCCTTGTATAATTATACTAATCTAAATTAATAGGGGGAGTTTGCTTGGGTTCTCTCCGGGAACTCCGGCTTCCTCCCACAGTCCAAAAACATGTGATATAGGTGAAATGGTGATACTAAAATTGCCCCTGGGTGTAAGTGTGTGTGGTTGTATGTCTCTATGTATCGGCCCTGCGATGAACCGGCGACTTGTCCAGGGTGTACCCCCCCTCTCGCCCGATGTTAGCTGGGATAAGCTGGGATCCTGAACAGGATAAGCGGTAGATAATGAATGAATGAATTATTAATAAGGTTGAACATTCTGAATCCAGTTATTATTCAGTCGGTTCAATTAAAATCAAATGAGCGTTGATAAACTGGGATAAAATGACTCACTGCTCTTTATTAGATTTTTCAGATATTCTCGCAAAACCCAATAACCTTTAAACCTGTATCTCTTTGTGACACAGAAGAATTTTCCTCAAATACAATTTTCTGTACAGACCATTCTACGCATTTCTGTTTCTGTGCACTCTGTCCTCTACATTCGCATGCGGGGGCCCGAAACTACTGGAGCTTGTGTTAACGTTAAAAATAAAAAGCTCGGCCCTTTGTAATCTACCTTTGCACAAATTCCAGCAGCTTACTGCGTGAAAGCGTTTTTGAATACAGGCGACGGGTTGATGAATGCAAAGCCAAGGCATGTCACTACCTACACAGAACGTAGAACTGACCCGACACAACAGAAGGTAGAGCAGGCATAGACTCACAATGTTTTCATCATCTAAGCAACAGGTTCAAGAATAAAACTCACTGACTAAACTCACCCACTAGGCCAACGCCGTCACCCAAGACAGCCAGGGTAAAGCCCAAAATAGCTTCCAATCCCCTGCGTTGTACAAAAAAATCCCCCTGATTGAACTCCTCAGAATAAATATGAAGTTATGCCTGAAGAAAGAATTTTTTGTAAAAAATATCTAATGAGTAAGTATGAACTTTTACAGGAAAATATGACGTAAACAAGATCCACAAACCAAGACCTTCTGTTCCGGAGATGTTCTGACCCAGTTCTCGAGCCATAACAATTTGACCCTTGCAGAAGTCATTCCGATCTTTATGCTTGGACACCTTAGACGAGGCATTGTAAGGGCAAAGTCGTTGTTTTACTGACTTCCTGGTTATAATGTTATGGCTGAAAGGAGTATGTGGAGGTAAACATGCAAAAATTACCGCTGTGCCAATTTAACATAATGTCACTTTGCTTTCAAATATATTTATCAGTTTTTTTCATCACATGACAAAGAAACACTTTAACATGCAGCGTATAAAAAAATGACTCCATATCGATATTTAACTTTGAGATAAATGAAACGTTAGCGATCTTCTACATTAAGATACTGAACCTTTGTCATTGCCACCGTCTAAAAATGGCGATGACAAAGTGTCAGATGGAGACGATAGTCCCGCCTCCAGCCAGCGATGTTTTGGTTCCAGTATGACCGAAAGCCCTTTTCTTTGACACAAAGAACCAGTTCCAAAGTAGGCACCGGCTCCCTAACAGTGCTGGAACTGCCTTGTTGGCAGAAGGATATCGGCGTTGGCCCATGAGAAAGAGGCTGCTCCGTTCTAAAAGGCAGTGCGAGTTTCAGGGTTCGGTTACAGCGGGGAGAGATGCACAGAGAGGAGGTTGTTGCTGCTAGTTTAGCTCAGGGGACACCCACAGATGGATCGAACGGTTTCCCATAGCAGGCACTCTCTCTCTCGCCGTCCTGAAACCCAACAACACGACCCCGTCAGCAGGGACGCCATGTGTGATACAAGCCAATAAATCACATTTGAGTAGATCTACATTTAAACAAACAAAGCTGTCTCCCACAACACATGCTGACCAAATCTGGCCTACAGTGATGGTTAGACACACACACAGGTCGTTGTCTGGACCCGAGCAGGTGGCAGTGAGCAAACCTGCTCTTGCCTGTCAATCCGGTAGCTCAAGAAGCGGAAGGGGTGCAGCGCCACTGCAAAGCAATGTGTGTGCTGTAATCCTTCTTAAAAACCAATGTTCCGTCTACTTCACCGCTATGACAGCGATGCAATACCCGACACAGAACGGGCGTAGAGTGGGGGAAGCATAAAGTAGCTAAAACAAACACTGCTGACAGCTAGAACATGTAACAAAACACCACCACAAACCCAACGGACATAAGAAATTAAGTTAACTGTAGCCTCTTCTGAGGTATATTCCCATAATGCAGTTGCTGTTTCAGCTACGCCTACGTTGTCACAGTAAGGGTATTTCCCCAAAAAAGCCCCTAATCCCGTGCATTGTACAAGCAATCCCCCAGATTGAACTCCTAAAATTAAATAAGAAGTCCAGAAAACAGTGTTTTCCTCAAGAGGCTCCCACTAGTGAGTAAAATATATGATATATACAAGACAGATCTCACTGAGTGGATTCATAAGCACCACATTTGGACTAATTCACACCCCATAAACTTAAATCTCCTCCTAGATACAACTAACCTTTCCTGAAATCAATCCAGTTCTTCCTCACATAAAAGGTCTATGTGGGTGTACAACTCGAAAATGATCAATTAATTTGTTTTTAAGTTATCACTTCAACAGCGATGATTAATCCGTAATATCCCAAACTTTTTGGGGGTATAAATATATAAACCACACATCTTTTTTGACGAATCAAGTAGGAGATAATACGAAATAAAGCTTCTAAAAGCTAAAAACTTGAGTTTACAGTGTGTGCTCTATATCTTATTAAAAAAAATCTGAAAGATCAAACTACAAATACTTTTAAAACAGTTTTTCTTTTAAACAATTATGCTACACAACTTCTTGTTTTTTTTGGTTGGCTAAGCTAAGTTCTAGCCCCATATTTGACTAAGCTGTCTGCCATCGCATCAGCTGTGCCAAGTCCATCCCTCTTGTGGATTCCGGCTAGTAACAGGCTACCCAATCATTAACCTGGCTTCCAGTGTGCTGGGACAAAAACAAAACTACTTATTCATACTCTCTTCCTCATGAAGCTTCACATGAAGTGGAGAAGCTTTGATTATGAAAAGTTGCCTATATCATCTTCAAGTGGAAGGAAACAAAAAAAAAAAGAAATCTTTTTTTTTTTTTTTTTTTTGGTAAACATGAGCCTGAAAAACAAAAATCTAAGAAAGTTCTATATAGGCTATAAGCTCGTGACACCTGCTGTGCGACTTCACCCCAAAAAAATTTAAAGTGCACTTAAAACCTGAATATTTCCGAAGTCATCAAATAAAGGAGCAATCACCCTAAACATGATAGAAGTTCCGTGGACTTGCCTGCAGACACTCAAGTACAGGGAGACACACAGATCAGGTAGCCATTTTGATGTTGAAATTAACCAGCAGCCTAGCCATCCAGCTCAGTGGCGTTACAAGGCAACACTTTCAAGAGCTAGACTCAATAAAAACAATGACAAGAACACCTCTGGAGGCGACACAGACGAGGGTTAATGAAGCCCAGGAGGCTGTAAGAAGGCCAGCGACCAGAACAAAAGACAGCAGCAATTCCAGTTGACGTTAGCCTGACGTTATGTAAACAAGCTCCTGTGACAACGTGTAAAGGGACAGTTTGATTTGAACTCTCCTGACAACAACAATAAGGCTGGCTCTAGAGGTTATAATGTAATCTGTGAGGAGTTTTGTTTGCTGCTGGCGCAACAAGGTGAAATTACATCCCTGGCAAATGAGAATAACACCCAGCGCCTGCTCGCGTTTTGTAGTCAGTTACAATCACAGACTCATGCTAACATTATGCTAAGGTAACAGTTGGGGAAAATACGAGCAGGATCTCGTGAGCGTTCACAGCTGTCCCGAAAAGCGACCGAAGGTTCCCGGGACAGAAATAGCAAACACTTGGCTTTGCTAGCAAAATGTTGTTTACAAAAAAACAATCATTCACAATGAGAGCTCTCTCTCTCTCTCTCTCTCTCTCTCTTTCTCTCTCTCTGTGTCGACATGAGCGAGGAGCATCACTAAACAGGTGAGAAAACAGGCCACATTTCACACATAGCAGATTAAACAGTTATTGAGAGAGTGTTGTTTATGTTCTGAAAGGATACAGTTTCACCACATCGGTATCCATTCGCCTTTTACCTGGACTTGGAGACGACATTTTAGCTACTTCCACCGCAGAGCACCAGCGACTGAACTGAAAGCTAGCCTACGGAACGCTAGACAGTCTAGCAAGTACTATCCGAAAGTTAACATTGGCCCTTCAGGAAATGTTCGCCACAAAACGTCCCAACAGTTCAGCGTCTCTGTCCTAATGAGAGAGAGTGAGTGAGTTTACGTCAGCCGTTCACCGCTTCACGGTGCACTGACCGTGGTTGTGACAAGTTTAAGATCACTCCGCCGGCTACGTCATTCACATGCGACCAAAGGACACTTTAACTCTGACGTCACCGCCCCACATAACAGCCATATCTCATGACCACAATTCATAGGCAGTTACTTTTAATGTAGTCATATCAAAAGCCGCCTAAGACCCAGCACTTTTTCTTTTTTCTTTTTTTTGTGGAGGACATATTTCTAAAACCGTTTAAACTACTAATCTGGATTCCTTCATTTGTTGGGGTGTATCTTCACCACAGGAGTTCTAGCTTTTTTAAATGGCTGCCGTCTCAGCAGCTGCATTTTATGGAAGCAAAAGAGGTAGGTAGAGAAACATATATTTATGTTGTTTCTTAAGGACTTTGGTACTTAGTGTATCTGGTCTCACAGGTGACAGTAATTTGACCGACTTGATATGTTTTAGGTAAAAACAACAACAACCTTTTAACTAACCTTTGAAGCATTCTTTAATTGATATGTGCCAAAGCTTAACCAAGTTACAGTGTACATTTTTATGTTCTCCTTGGTGTGGACTTCGGTACTTAGTGTATCTGGTCTCTAAGGTGACGGTTATTTCACCGAGGCAAAGAAAATTCTGCTCTGTATTGTGGACATGCAGAGTGAAGAAACAGTATGATTGATAACATGGGTTGTTCTTTCCTGAAAAGGAACCTGTGATCCTGTTTATGTTGATATACAATGACTCTGCAAGGCATTTCTCAAAAATGCCAAAAGTGGGGAATTGTCAAGAAGAAGCTTTGTTTAACTTAAGTCTCTTTTCATTTAAATTAGTTTCTATAATTGTTTTCGGTAGTGCTGATGCTCATATTTATCTGATATTTTTAACCACCATGTCGAGTTCTGAAGGTCTCCCCCCATCATGGAGTTAATTTTAAATTTAAATCGCACTCCAAGTTTGTACAAATTATATAGAAAACAAGAAATGCAATCATATTCTGGATTTGATAATATATTTAAAGTAAATGTAAAGATCATACATGTAGAGCTCAAAGGTTTTCGAGTTCTGTTATTCAAATCATAAAATTTGCAGTTTTACTTGTCCGTATTGAACCTATGTCTCATCACAAGGATAAATATAATTTATCATGATAAAGTTGGTTTATTTTGATTTCAGTGGAACAGGGCGAGTTAGGGCTCTAGTTAAATGCCACTGTTACAAAAAAGAAATATACTTCAAGTGCCTCCCATTTCTGGGGAGATTTGTGATTATGTTGGTTTTAATATATCCGTATTTTTGTATAAAGAAATAAATCATATGATAATAAAGAATGTGGCATAAAGTCAAAAATGTTCAAACCAAATCAATTGTTTTCATTGTTCAAGGTGGGAAGTCGACCTCCTCGGTCTCTAGCAGCTCTGCATGTCAAAGCAAAATCAGATGTTCCTTATTCTCAATATATTTTCACAAAATACAGTTTATTGTGTCAGAATGAAATCTCAGTTTTAAAAGGTCATTTGTTGGTTAAATCTCGTTAAAAATATTAAAAGTAAGAAACAGAAATATATCTTCTATTTACGACCTAATCCTTCTCAACCTCAAATTCCTTCAACACATGTCCTTCTCTCTGGGTTAGGGGTGGCATCCCTTTAATAAATTTCACCCCGGAGTGCACGCGCTATTGTTTACACGTTGACGACCTCTGCAATGGCGGACCGGAAGCTAGAATTGTGGGGGGGGAAATGACGTCAACATAATGTGCCCAGAAATAGCCATTTTTGTAGTTTTAACGCTAAACCCGTTGGCTATGGATTTCAAGATATAACACGATCTTTCATCATAATCCTGTCAAAAATGGGATAAAAATATTTAGCAATAACGACCATACATAAAGGAACAAGGAAAATTACACTGATCAAACTAATTGTTTTTAAAAAAACTTCTGGATACTAAGAAATATTTCAATATTTGGGAGACAAGTGTATTAACCTCTTCAAACCTAAAGGCCAATATATGGACTTCTATGTAAACAGGAAATAACTTCTGAACATTAAAGAACACCTTTATGCTGCTGTGGAGTTTTTTCTCCCTAACTTGTCCGAGAGACAGTATCATAATGATCATAAAAGAGTAATCAATAAAGTGATTTAACACGAACAATGTTTGTTTACATGTGCTATTAAAAATGATCATCAAAGTAAATGTCCGACCGGCAGGGGCTGCATCCAAAAAACAAAACTTGTGGTATTTCAACGGAGTTTATTGCAGTGGTTATCAAAGTTAATTAAATTCACTCTTTTGTTTCATTGTGTTTCTGTTTAATTATGTTATTATAGCCCAGTGTAGTTAAATACTTAAATGCTCTTTCTCCTACACACTGCCGTACCTCCACTTGTATGTCATTATGACCAACCGCCTTTCCTCTCCATCCTTTTTCAAAGCTTGCCGCTCCCTTGAACTTTCTGTTTCACAATAGTAATTTCTCTCACCTGTCTCTCCATTCTCTCTTTCATTTTCTTCATTCCTCAGTTCTCCAAAGTTCCCGGAACAAAATGCAAAAGCGAAACAAACTTTCAGAAGAGTGTTTTTTATTAAGTACTTGGGAAAAATGTACAGCGATGAAGCAACATGCAGAATGGAGTCAGCAATGATTTGGTGCGGGAAGGCAAAAAAAAGAAAAGAAAAAGACACTACAAGCATCAAAAATCTTACAGGTTTTAAGTTCATGTCACATTGATCTACTCGTCTGAAATTAGCAACTAAACTACCAAAATGATTTGTTCTTTTCCACAAGAAAATCCCTATACGCAACAATACACACACATACAAAAGATTTCCTCAGTTTTCGTTTTTTTTTTAGTATCCGGAAGTGAATGTTTCCTCAAAAGTGTCATTATACCTTAAAGGTAAGCAGCGCCTTTCCAGTGTCAAGAACTGTCTCCCTTTTCTCACAACAGGGGACTTATCTTTTGTACTCCACTGGAAATCCAGACCTTAATAACGATGTGATAAAGAGGACTGCTGAAATGTGAGATGTGAGGTTAAAAGTGTAGATTCCTCGCTCTGGTCACGTCGTGTGCGGAGATCTTCTCTCGTTTTTGATTTCTGCTAACGGAGTCACATGACCTCTATCGTCGCTCCGAGTAGTCCCACGATTTAAGGAGCGGAATCCAAATTGTTCACGGCACACAAAACTTCTTCACACAGAAGACACTCAGTCATCACGCTAAAGATATACTCATCTTTTTTTTCTTTTCTTTTTTTTCTTTAAATCCCCTAAAACACTTAAAATGTAAACATGGGTCGACAAGATGGCACGTAGTACGCGAGACTCGGTTAAAAACGCCGTGTGGAGGCGGTCAGACAGAAGGAGAGGAGGACATCTGCCACTGACGGAATATAGCAAACACCCTCTTAGAACGGTCACGAGCGCCCTGAGGGGAAAAAGAAAAAAAAAAGAGAGAAAATGGAGAAAGGTGAGATGCTGCTTGAAGGTATTAGCAAAACAAAACAACAAAAAAAACCTAGAGCGTCCTTCTTGCCTGTGCTGGACTGCTTCCTGTTGTGTTAAAGTTCTTCTTCATGGGCATGAGGAGGTTGAGCGCGGCCTTCCAGCCTTGCTGGTGAAGCGTCGCATCTCCATCCGGAGACTGAACGGAACCCGGGTCCAAGTTCTCTTTTCCTACAGAGACCCAGGGGCACCAGTCTCTGTGCTGGGCCAGCGGCTCGAACGCGTTCTTGTGGACCAGCTCATCCTGAAAGGAGAGAGGCAGGTGTGAGGAAAAGGGGAAAAAAAGCAGCGCGTGATTATCTAAAAATGAACGATGTACAAGCTTCTTAAATGTTTTAATCACAGGCTTAACCTGCGATAAATAACCGATGGATGACGCAATGTTTTTCCCTTTTTTAAGTTAAAATTGAGATCAAAGTTTTTCCATCATGGTTGTTTGGCAAACAGATGCATGACCAGGGGACGAGAGTTAGTTAGCTAGTACCGCTCCGACAGCTGGGAACCTTCTTATTCGTTCTTTCTTATTAACCACAAACTGCACTTTTCTGCTTTGTCAGTGAGAATAGATGGCGCTGAGACCCTGCCCAATATTTGTGACACTCTAGAAATCCTTTGGAGCATCCAACCACTGTAGGGGGGCTGCTTATCGACCGTCGTGACCCCGCGTACACTGCGTGACAATGGACTGACGCCGTCAGACGGGCCGGCGGTCCTGAGGCTCATTTGCAGGTGTGAATCGGGCTTGAATAGTACCGTATAGGCCTGGCTTAAGGTTTAACAAAGTCAGAGTTTCCACTAAACCTGCTTTCTGGCTTATTCTCGTTTGACAGCCTCGCAAGGCGACAACAACTTTCCCACCGAGCGAACAACCGTGTTAAGAACGTGAACCTCTACCTGTCTGTTACTGTTACTGTGTCTTGTGATAAAATAAAACTGTTATTATGGTGGAAGATCCGCAGTAATGTTCCAACTTACTGAACCGCCAAGTGATGAGAGGCACAGGCGTTTAGGAGGGGGATGCAAGATGGCAGCGCCGTCAGACCCAGAGGTGTCCCCTTGTCCTCTAGCGCGAGTCGAGAGTCTTTTGCCCCTGGTCAGAGGACTTGGCGGCTCTTCACTGGGGCTCGGGGAGTCTCTGCTCCGGGCTCGTGAAGCCACGGGGGATAATGTTCCCTCGCTCTGAAACACACCAAAGCATGGTGAAATAAAGAATCAATCCAGGACATCATGGATCCCGTCTATATTAACATAATTAACTCCATCTGCGTCTATGAATATGTGCTTTCATGAAAGCCTTGCCTGGTCAGTGCGGGTGGAGTCCTGACTCCTCAGCTTCATGCGGGATGGAGTCGCCGTAGGGGTGGAGGAGGCAGACGACGGCTGGTCTCCCTGGCACTCCAGCATGGCTCCCGAAGCAGGAACTGCTGTGGGAGCAGAGGGGCCCGCGCTGCTCGGCAAGGCTTCTACGTCTCCCAACGTTCCCTCCATCTGGTGGAAGTTCCACAAGCCCACCTTGCGCATACAGTATGAGCAGGTGAGGATGGGGAGGTTCATGGCACGGAGCGCCGGGCTGAGGTAAAGAAAACCACGAACCACCATCAGGATTGCATAGAAATTTTCTTCAACACATATATTCTGTTCCTGAACGCTAGCTCAAGGAAGTATATCGATTTTCTAGAAGATGCAACTGTTCGACGCTGACGTGTCGGGCGTTCATCTCACCTCGCAGCCCAGCCACAGAGAGAGACAATGCAGGCCGCCACCTGGACAGCCAGAGGCTCCGAGCACTGAAGCCCTCCGTTTCTTTTTTGTTCTTCCTCGATCAGCTGCAGGATAACGCTGACCACGTCCTCCGTCAGTGACTGCAAGTAATACAAATAAGAACTTTAATTGCGTGTGAACAGCTGCTTCTGCAGATAAAGATCTATTCTTTCTCCTGGAGGCGCTCCCTTAAATATGAACAACATCTTAGATCGCAGTTCTTTATAAGTAACTCTTTTCTGCAGAGGCGCCGGGAGGCCTGGTTTGATGTGATCGGTGATCGGCCGAGCAGCCTGACTGTCAGGCTCTCACTCTACGACTTTAGAGTTGTGGGCGTTTAATTTCAACTCACGCTGTACAAATCAAACGTTTGCAGGAGCTCAAGATTGCTGGGCTCACGCTGTACGACTCCTGCAGCCTGTCGTCACTATTTACGATTGTCGATAAAGTTCTGTTTGAATGCTCAGAGACAGAAAAAAGTTGGTTTGTTAGCAACATGCTAACAAGACAGAAACGAGCTGTCTTGATTATTTTTTGCGAACCTGCATGCCCAAGCCTCTTTAGTTTTTTTGGCCTATCTGGACTCGTGGGTGTCTAGAACGCCGTGGACAGTATTGCCGTTCTGTTTAGCAGAGAGAATTGTGGGTAATCTAGCTAGGTTTGACTGTATAGAGTGTTAACTTTATAACTAGCACCACTCTGACAGCTCTGAACTTTCTTATCTGTTCTTTTTTATTAGCCACAAACTGCACTTTTTACTTCTTATTTTTACGCTCTGCCACTTCTTGCAACATCTTCGGATGTTATGGCGGGCCCTGAAGTCTCTGAACAAAGCAAACATTTAAGATATAATGGACTGAACGAGGCGTACAGAGTTTTTATTTTCACTTCCAAATGTCACAATTGTTTAGGAAAAACGCACCGCGAGGAGGACGGCGCAAACATCAATTTCCACAAGTCAGAACACATACACAATGACCAACCTTTCTTCCAATGTAATCCTTCAAAATAGGAGCACTTAAAATTACACTACTCGTGGTTCTAAAACTTTAAAGAAGAAGAAAATCGGTATCGGCCGGTCCGATTGTATAGAAATCGGAGATCGGCCAAGAAAATTGCAAATCGGCGCACCTTCACTTTTCTAGCCTCACCATAGACTTGAGCTGCTCCGGTTTCATGGCTGGCAGCTGCTGTGCGAGGAGACAGGCACTCTGGAAGCGCTCCAGGAAAGCCGTGAGAAGCACTGTTGGCTCACAGGCTGGAACCAGCCAGAAACGCTCTGTAATGACATCATCATCCATCATGTGGGCCACTCAGTCCGTTCTACTCAAACACCAGGAGCTTAATGTTGCAGAGAAATCACACCGAGTGGGTGTTGGTCTTACCTGGACATGGAAGGTCGGGCCAGGGACAAAACTTCTCATGCTGCGACTGAAGCTGACGCGTAATCTCTGCAACGCGGGATTCATCTGTTAAAAATAAAGAGAGATGTGTGACCTTTCTTTTTTTTTTTTTACTTTTTGCCAGACTGACCGGAACAAAATGAAGAGTGACTTTGTATTCATCTGTAATTAAAGGCTTTTTCTCACATTTCTCAAAGTCTAAAGTTGGTTGTAGTGTTGCACAAAGGAAAGCCTGGCAGGTGGAGCACTTCAGCATATCACAGCCGACGTTGACCCAGCCGTATCTGGCGCACATCAGGGGGGAGAGAACGCGAGGTTTGCCGGCCCACTTCAAGCAGTGCTACGCTCAGGAAGATTTCCCAGAACAAGTGAAATCAAATGTGATAATTACACTTTATTTATTGCATGTTTTTGAGATTCAACCCCGATTCCCAAAACGGTTGTGACGCCACCTTAAAAACATTATATGGACAGAATGTCCAATTCTGTTTGACGCAGATTTCTATTGAAAATAGGAGAATATATTTGAATTTATACAACAGGATAAGAACAGATGAGCAGAACATTAAAGGGTTAACACTGTAATGTCCTGCTCATCTGTTCTTATTGAAAAATGTGACTAAACCTGCTTAAAAAGAAAAGAAAAAAAGTGAAGCCCACTAGTTGATGCCAGAAAAGTTTTACTTGAGTTTGTTTGGGATTTTTTTTGTGTGTAGAATCTAAGAACTTAATAAAGAGATGTTTACACCCCCACAAAAAGAAAGAAATGGCATTACTGACATTTTTCACAATTGCCCAACTTTTCTGGAACTGGGAATGCAAAAAAAACAAAAAAAAACACAGAAGTCAAAATCGTTAAAAGGATATTGAATAGGATTCCACTCTGGAGAAAAAGGCTTCTTTGTTTGTCGCCTCACACGGTGCTTGAGCGTTGCCCTGGACTTCTTGGTCGTGTTGATCTCCTTGTCCACTGGAATCCACACAAAGGGAAAACGTCTTTACTTTCACACACTTGCTAATTAGTTGAATAATAAAAGATGCAGTTGGATAGATGCGTGTCTACTGCACAATGTACGAATCTTAAATTACTTTAAGATTCGACGGATGTACACGCATTGACATTATCAAAGATGGAAAGCAGTGACATTACCAAATTTAATTCAATAAGTGATGCTTAGGGAGTTATTACTCGGTGTTCATGCATATCCCTCCAGGATTTAAACACTTATATGCAAAAAAAACCTTTTTTGTCTATACCCATGATCTTTAACTCAAATTATTCACAAAAATCTAACCCCTAACTTTAATCTAATCTAAACAAAACATTATTTTCATAAAACATATGTAAATTATTGTCACCCTGCATTTAATATTTAGCCCCGCCCCCTTTTGCCTCAATAACATCCTGAGTGTCCTTCTGTAGTCTGTGATGAGTTCTGAGGACAGATGGAGAAGATCAGAGACCATACATCCATACAGAACCTCTCCACCTCCTTCAGGTTCTGAGGTCCACGCCGGTGGACTCTCCTCTGCAGCACATCCCACAGATGTTCTGTGGGGGTTAGGTCAGGTGACTGGGCTGAACATGGCAGAACCTTTATTCTGTGACCTCTGAACCATTCTTGGGTTGATGTTGAGATGATCTTCAGATCATTGTGTTGCTGGCGGTCCAACCACGGCCCACTTTAAGGTTCCTGACAGGCTTTTAGGTTTGGAAAAAAACAGCCCCACAGCATCAGCGATCCACCACCAGACTTCACAGTGGGTATGGGGGGCTTTTTTCTATGGCTTTCTTTCTTGCTAGACCACACCCATCTTAGAAAAAGCTCTACTTTGGTCTCATCTGACCTCTGACCTTGTTCCAGTGAAAGTCCCAGTGGTGTTTTTCATGACAGCAGAGGCTTTTTTCTTGCTACCCTCCAAAACAGTTGACTTTCTGACCCCAAATTCAGATGACCTCTGAAGCAGTAATCCTTGGAGAGTATTTTTCCAGTCAAACCATCTTCCTCACAATGTTTGGGGTCAGTTTCCAGACACATCCTCTTCCAGCTAAATTTTTAGCATCTTCAGTCTCTTTAAACTTCTCCATTATTGATTTAACTGCTGGAACTGACATCCTGAACAGCTTTGATGTTCTTGTCTCCATTGCCAGATTTTTGCAGCTCTTCAACTTTTCTTGGCATATCATTGCTATTTTATGTGAAGAATGCAATATTTTTTTCATTTTGGTACTTGAATGAAAACGTTAGGATTTGTGTGTATAGTTTGAATTAAAGATCAAGGGTATAGACAATAAGGACATTTTGTACATCTTTTTTTTTTTTTAGTAGGTCAATAATTCTGGAGGGCTTTACACATCAGCAAAACTTGAGGGTCTCCACCCCATTATCTCCGTGCAAGTGCCAGGAATAGCAGCTCAACGATTACCATCACAAAATTGACTAATAATCAGTTTAAACGATTAGCACAAGAAACAACTGTTGTGCAGAAACTGCCTTTGTTAGCCCGCACGTTCCCGAATCTATGCATCCATGTCCAGGCTAAAATAACATTAGCACTGTGGCTAATCTAACTAGCTCGAGTCAACTTCCTCTGATTCATTAGATCAAATATGTACCTGCTGGCTCGCCCGTTTGACGAAGACACGCCATCGTTGAGAAGTTCACGAACTTTCTCTGGAGATGTGAGCGAAGACCTAGATGGATTTGAGTTGCCGAGACGATCCCCACGACTTGCTCCAAGAGTCGCCATGATCCACTCTGTTCGGCTCCACCAAATGGTTAATGAAACGTAAACGTACCGCTCCAGATAATTATCGAATTTTGATAAAAATGATCATGCACCTCCTGAATGCATCTGGATTCATGACGGAGATTAGTTCAATTTACTTAGATTACATGTTTGAAACAAGCGCAACTTCAGTAACAGCGCCTCTCCTTGTGCGGACTACGCGGCCACTGCCGCGCGGGTCATGCTGCGCTCGTTACGTCATGAAAACGGCAACGGTGATTGGCTGGAAAGAGGTCACATGGGCAGATGCGCAACCGCAGTATCTGTATTTCCTGAACGTCTCGGTAAGGAATCAAAATTACATCAATCAGCAATAGAAGTAAGTGTCATTAAAAAAGACGTTGATTTGATATATTCTGGGATATGTTTTTCAACATTATTTATCACACAGAGAGAAATTGTCCGCCGACTATGATGTCCCACCAGAAACACACCCAGAATCTAATTGTTCCGCATCGTAGGAACATGAACAGCACTTTCAAAAGTATCACTTCACGGGTCGTTTCTGTTTTCAATCCAAATCTCTTGCACTATTACCTATAACATACATAAGGACGTCTAAAAATGTCCATGCCAGAATGCTTTATGATCTTGTTTCTGAATATGATTTGCTGCAGCTCATGTACAGCACTTTGATTTACTTTTTATTACTTTCTCCTTTTCAAGTTTACACTAGCATTTTTTATTTTAAGCTTATGTTTTCTTTCTTATTTCTCTTTTTTATTTTATTTGTACTTGTAGTTTTTTTTGTCTTCTCCAAGATGTTGTTCAGTTCTGCCCAGAGTCAGTCGAATATAATTCTGAAGAAATCTCTGTGTTTTGACAATTCTGCCCTTACAAAAAGATGTATACCTCAAATTACTTTTTTAGTATACTTAAGTTCAAGTATATTTTACAACTACACTTTATGTTGAAAGTATATAAATTTTAATGCACTAATAATATACTTTCAAATTTACTACTATGAGACTTCTTTGGACTAAATTGGACAATATACTTTGACTTTTCTGTAATACTTGTAAGTATAAGCCAAATATAATTAAGTATAATTGTGTTAAGTACATAAAATGTTTATTACAAGTATGGCCCATATATGGGCTTCTATGTAAACATGAAATAATCTCCGTCCAAAACAGGAACATCTGAAGCTGCTGTGGGGTTTAATTCTCTTTAATGTGTCTGAAAGATAATTGCATAATTCACACATTTTTTGGGGTCCATTGGCTATCTTACTGCTAAATTGGAGAGTCCTTCTGGTCCTATTCAACAAAACTGTGTAGAATAACATGAACTTTGTGGTATTTCTATCAAATTCGATGCAGTCGTTACCAAAGTTGTTTTGAGCAAATTCATTGATTGTTTTGTTTTGTTTCATGGTGCTACTGTATATAAATTATGATTTTTTTCCACCTGAAATTCAGGTGAGGAGAGAAATATTGGTAATGGTTATATTTAATCACATATTATTATTTCACAGTAACAGATACAATGTTACTGACAAAGAAAATAAATAAGTTTAGGAACATCCTGCATATAGATTCCAAAGTTATATGTGTGTGTGTTATTATTAAGTCTTGTCGTTGTGAAGCTATTTTAACTTTATTTTGAGTATGTAATTCAAGTGAGGCTTATTTTTAAATAACCCAGCAGGTTATAATTAAAGAGAGACTAAAATAAATGTCATTACCTCTATTCAAATTGTAGTAAAACAAAACGTCGATAACGTTAATAGACAATAACATAGAAAAAGAAAGTTTAAAATTCTTTAATAAAATAGAAATTACCCTTATCCTCTTCTGTAAAAGACCCGATTAATGTTAAACAAAAAAAGAAAAGAAAAAATGTTGTAGTTGGACACACGTAGCTCCGCCCGTTTGTAATGACGTATTACTTACAAGCTTTCTGATTGGTCAATTGGCCTGACTGCCAGGCGGTAGCGCTTGTAAATGGCTTCAAAGTGATTGAGATGTGGGGTGATTTATAATGTTTTATCAGCACGTTAGCTTATGTTTGTATTTTATATGACAATATTCCGGGCTGGATTGTAACGGGAAACGATGTCGGACGCGGAAGACGCTCTCAGTCCAGACCAGCTGAACACATTCAAGAAACTGACAGGCAGGCCATCGCGCGGTGAGACGTTAGCAGGTCGGTCAACAACATTAGCCTGACATGCTAACTAGGCTTATAAACTTCACATTCTTCCCCTTTAGCAGCTAAACAAACACTGTGCTGCCACTATTTGGCTGTTCGTTTTATACTGCTGCGTCTGACTATCAAGAATTTAAACATTGTCATGATTATACAGTGAAGATAGACCAAGATATCGCCAACCGGTACATTCTTCATGTTTGTCTTTCGATGATATGATGGCAAAGAAGAAGAAGAAGAAGAAGAAGAAGAAGAAGAATTCTCTGTTTCTTTTTTGTGTTCGTCACAGATACATTGAGCCCAGCTATTTATTTTTTACCGTGCAATCTAACACTCTTACCTCTCAATGATATTGACATGCTGCTGCAAAAATATCCTATGACCTAATACAGATAATGACTTTAAACACTGATCATCCACAACATTAAAACCATGTGTGTAGATTGTGTAGGTCTGTCTTTGGTCACTAGAACAGCCCTGTCATGTATAGTGTTTGTTCAGACACATATTAGAAAATTTAAAATAAAATCATAATGAGCATTTACTTTTACAGTGTTTCAGTAGCTCTTCTGTGGGATCAGGCAGCGTGGGCTGATCTCACTTTGTTGCCCACATGCATTAGTGAGCCTTGGGCGACCACATTTTGACCCTTGTCAAAGTCAGTCAGATGTTTGACCAGGACAAATTGTTCATGTACGGCCTAATTATTCCACCCACTGACGGGTGTCACTGTAACCAGATAGGTGAAGTCAGAATAGCACTGACTGTCAGTGGTCCTCAATCTTCTTTTGGGATTATAACCATTTCCATCATGGTTATAATGTGATGATGGGTCCGTTAAGTGTGGTTGCTCGCAACTTAATTAATTTTTCTCATGATTATTAAATTAACAAATGCTCAATGAAATCTGAGGACAATTCCTGCAGAATTCCGAAAATATTTTGAGAATTTTATCTTTTATCACAGCTCATTTGAAATAACTTGATCCGATTGGTTTCAGCGAAAATGAATGAACAGAATTATATGTAAGCTATAGAATTAGGCATATTTTCTCACATTGTGAACTGCTGCAGTTCTCCGTGTTGGTAGAGTTTTGCCCTGTGTCTCTCTTTTCTGCTATTTTGATTCATATTATTTTCAAATGACTGTCGCTCTAATCCTCTATCATCTGCTCATACGTCTCATTATTCTCCGTTAGCACGCTCCTCCTCTCCTCATGTTATGAAAATTTGTTCCTCATTCTTCCTGCAGGTCAGCGTAACCCCCCCGCCCGCAGTGGGCATCGCTGTGTTGCTGACAACACTAACTTGTACGTGTTTGGAGGGTACAACCCTGACTATGACGAGTCAGGAGGCTCGGACAATGAAGACTATCCTCTCTTCAGGGAGCTTTGGCGGTACCACTTTGCCACCGGCTGCTGGCAGCAGATCCGAACAGAGGGCTACATGCCCACGGAGCTGGCGTCCATGTCAGGTGAAACATCGATACGCGCATCTACTTATTAGTATTTCATTTTCTCATGTGCATGAAAATGAGTCTGGTGCTTTGCTGTGTTTGTCCAGCTGTTTTGCATGGGAACAACCTCCTGGTTTTTGGAGGCACTGGGATCCCCTTTGGCGTAAATAACGGCAACGACGTTCACGTTTGTAACGTGAAGTACAAGCGGTGGTCACTTCTCAACTGTCGGGGGAAGAAGCCCAACAGAATCTATGGACAGGTAACCTGATAAATCACACTGTCAATCCAGAGCATTCTGGGCCAAATTCAGTTAAAAAAAGTCCAGTCCATCCAGTCAATATACAGACTTTTGAATTCAGATAAAAAAAATGTATTGCTTCTCCTCATGACGGTGACTATTCATGCCTATCATCTTTCAGGCAATGGTGATCATAAATGGCTTCCTGTATGTGTTTGGAGGGACAACAGGCTACATCTACAGCACAGACCTACACAGGCTGGACCTGACTACCAGGGAGTGGATCCACCTCAAGCCCAACAACCCCCCTGATGACCTTCCCGAGGAACGGTAGGCCCTCCGCGTGGCGCCTGAATGTATCTCGTTTTGAGGATCGTGATGATGCAGTAAAAGGCCCTGACATGGGTTTCTGTGATGTGTGTCACAGGTACAGGCATGAAATAGCACATGACGATCAGAGGATCTACATCCTGGGAGGAGGAACTTCCTGGACATCTTATCCTCTGGACAAGGTACGACACCAAGCACGTTTCATTTGTCACCCAACGATTCAAATCCAAAAACCTTCAAAAGCGCGTTTGAAGATTTGGATCGACTCTGTCTGGGTGCTGAAAGAATCTGTTTTGTTTTTGTGTGCAACACAAAAATCATCAGAACCGTTTATAATGAGAGCACTTTTGGACTTTTTGTTTCCTTTCTAATAGATACACGCTTACAATCTGGAGACCAACTCGTGGGAGGAGATTACGACGAAACCTCACGACAAAATAGGTTTGTAGTCTTCGTCTCATTTTTATATCCCCGAAAACCGGATATTATGGCTTCATCATCATCATCATCATCGCCGCGTCTGCCGTAGATCCTCTGTGTTAACACGATAACTCAAAAACTATTTTATGGATCATTTTCAGATTTTAGAGGGATTGCTTGCACGACGCAGGGGATTGGGGGCTTCTCAGGGATACACCCTTACAGTCAGGGGAGACAGCGTAGCGAAGACGGACTAGCTTGCTTTGACATGTTTTAAAAATCTAGTCCGTTCTTTCTACAGGATACCCTGCTCCTCGGAGGTGCCATAGCTGTGTGCAGATACGAAACGGTGAGCAGTTCTTTTCAATAATCCTTATCGCCCGGCGTCCCCTGATTTAAAAGTCCAACGTCTGCGTGACTCACAGATGATCAGGTAGTCAACGCCACTAATCATCCCTGTGTCTCCGCCGTAGATGTATTTATCTGTGGAGGCTACAACGGGGAGGTGATACTAGCTGACCTGTGGAAGATGGACCTGCAGACGTTCCAGTGGAGTAAACTACCAGCACTGATGCCTGAGCCGGCCTACTTCCACTGCGCCGCTGTCACACCTGTTAGTACAACCCATCTGGTCCTTCTGTGTCTGCATGTCCAATACTAATCCCCCCTTAAAGGAAGAGCTGGATTGATTTTTGGGAAAAAGCTTGGTCGTGTATTTCATCCACTAGGGGGACTTTCATCTCCAGAAGTTTTCAGGCCATTATTTTATAATTTAGTCCAAATTTGGTATATTTGTTTATGTTATATTTATACTCTATTAGTTCAGATTTTAGTCACTGTGTGAACTTTTTTTTTTTTTCGGGTATATTTTGAGCCTAATTCCTGCGTTTGAGTTCCGCTGTGAATGAAATTGACCTCTCTCTCTCTCTCTCTCTCTCTCTCTCGCTGTGTCCGCAGGCCGGCTGCATGTACATCCACGGTGGCGTGGTGAACATCCACGAGAACAGGAGGACCGGCTCTCTGTTTAAGATCTGGTTGGCCGTGCCCAGCCTGCTGGAGCTCTGCTGGGAGAAGCTCCTGAAGGCCTTCCCCCACCTGACGTCACTCCCAGCCATGCAGCTGCTCAACCTGGGCCTCACACAGGAACTCATTGAACGCTTGAACTAGGCTGCACAGGAGAGGACAGACAGACAGACAGACAGACAGACAGACGAATGGATGGATGGATGAATGGATGGATGAATGAATGAATGGATGAACGGATGGATGGATGGATGGATGGATGGACGGGACTGGGCCCAACTGGACTGGGAGGAGAAGACGGAGCACAGAGTTTAATCCACAACGAAGTCCTCGGGAGAACACCCTCTTCCTCCCTCGCCTAATGTAGCCCCGCCTTAAAAAAACCAAAAACAATGGGAGGCCTTTTTCTGTTGGCTCTTGTTCTTTTCTGCGCTGTGGAGGAAATAATTGCGGAATGTTTTATGGATTTTTTTTATCCCAACCACTCTTCTTTACGTGACGCCTTTTTTGTCAGGGTGAATTCTGATTTCCCGCCATACTTGACAAAAACACTTAATTTTGTCCCTGTCACATTTTTCTTCAACCCACCTTCTCTAGTAGTTTTAAGAATTCTGTTTGAAGAAGGAATGCATGTGTATTTATTTGAAGACAGAACGTGTTTCTCTGGGGGCTTTCATCATCAGCCGATGTTGCTGTTTGCACACTTTTTCATATCTATGGACAATTAATTTGTTTTTTTAAATGGATCCTACGAGCAAATTAATCATTTCACTCTGAAAAAGTGTCTGACAGTCATTTTTGCCAAAGGATCACTCCTGTGTTTTTGCACATTTTAGCCAATTAAATTAAAAATGTCATCAAAACTCACATCGCCGCAGTGTTTTTAGACATTTTACAACCTTCCAGTTAGCAGTTTTATTTTAATCTTTGAATAAATGGACTCTCTTTTTTCCCGTACAGTCTGGAAATCAGCGTCCAGAGTCACTCAGACGGAACTTTACGTGTTTTTATTGCCGACTCGTCGCCCCTGCTTCATTCTGACTGGGGTGAAAGCCAATAAGGTCTTCGCCATGAAGGTTCTTGATCTTATATGAACGGAGAACAGTGTCTGCCTGGAGGGATGGGAAAACATGAAAAGATCGTCTCTTGAATGTCATGGGTCATGAACTTATTGGAAGTGAATTAGCTAATCACGCAAAAACGCCGTGTTCTTTGTCAGTGCATCAAGAAGGCGATCGGCGTCTCGCATCTCCTGCATTTGCCATCAAACGCTTTCACCGCCGCGTCACAGCTCACATGTGTAAAACCCCAACCATGCAGCACATCACTGTGAATCTGGTGCTCTTTCAAATTAATTTAAAATGATATTATTTGAATAAAGACTTAATTCTGTTGACCCTGTTTTACTCTCTCTCTCTGTTTATGACACAGGAATGATGGTGAGAAATGTCGGGGATGTCATGAAATCGGCGTCGCAGATCTTTCACGTTAAAAAGATAACTCATAAAATTATCTCATGGATCATTTTCCAATTTTTTACCCACATAGACTTTAGTTTGAGGAGGAACTGGATTCATTTTGGGAATTGGCAGTTGCATATTTCTGACACCAGGGGGAACTTTCTCTAAAAGTTTTCAGACTATTTGTCTAAGTTTGGTGCATATGAATGGACTCAAGGGTATTTATCTTATCTCTTTTATTTATATATATATATATATATATATATATATATAGATATATAGATATATAGATATATATATAGATATATATATATATATATATATATATATATATATATATATAATATATATATCATTTTACTCAATTATTACATATTTTGCTCACTGGGGGGAGTTATTTATGAAAACTGACTTCAATCAAGAGGATTGCTTGTACAACGCAGGGTTTTGGGGGCTTTTCGGGGCTGTAGCCTTGCTGTCGGGGACGACAGCGTAGGACTGCATTTTTCTACGATTCAATCGTTGGATGTTCAAACAGTGTTTCAAATATATGAACATTTTAATCATCCACAAAGAGCCCTTAAAGGTAGAATCAATCATGTCGCCGTGGCAACAGCAGTTTTGTATCCCGTTCCAAGTATTATCTTAAAAGCACTTCATCTGTTACGTGAAAATGCTGCAAACTGAATATAGTGATGGAGGAGATAAAACCTCAAACACGATATTTTCTTATTCTTTGTTAAAAAGAATCCTGCAGGAAATAATTCTGCTGTTAAAGATAATGGATACGGACAAAGACATTTTTTGCATCCCTTTTTGTTTTTTTATTATAGAAAAAAAGCCAATAGTTCCGGAGGGGGCCGTAAAAACAGACACATTTATGTCCATTATAACAGTAAAATAACGTGATGCGTTTACAAAAGAACTTAACAGTAAACATTCAGGATGAAAAGCAGTTTTCTTGAGCAGCAGGTCAACAGGAGCGTGGAGACGGAGCGTAGAAGTAAAGGGCCAACAGGATGAGGTAGACCACCACCAGAGCCGTGCCTGCAGACAGAACAGCTGATTGCACTTTCCAGGTTTCATGATATTCATTTAGAAAAAACTGCATTCATCTTCTGAATGATTGAGATATCTGTATTTCTGTCCAGCTGTCACTGAAACCCAGAAGACCTGAACACGCCGTTTACTCTGAACATCTGCTGAAGAACCAGCGCAAAATCCTCCAACTAACAACGACACCATCGGTATCACCAGTCAGGATCAAAGAAAAAGATTTATTCATCTAAAAGCAACCCATGCCCTGATTTGTCCCGACTGCAATGAGACTGTGGGACAAATCCCTGTGAGACACCTCTGTCCAGTCTGAAACCCAGAACTCTGTAACCAACCGTTCATCCACTGACTACACACCATGTGTGTATCTGATAATCATCCACTGATCCATCCACATATATATATATATATATATATGTGGACAGTGATATATGTCTCGGTATATATATCTATTTATACATGTTTATAAGATGTCCTATTATCTAGAATGTCTTACTTACTTTTTGTCACCTTTAGAATGTCTGTCTGTGCCGCTGCTGTAATGACTACATTTTCCCTTTTGGGATTAATAAAGTTTCTATCAATCAATCAATCCGTCCGTCTGTCTGTCTGTCTATCCGTCCATTTATCCATTTTAATCAAACTCATTCGATTATTATCTCTTTAATTCAGAAAAACAAAAAAAAGTATCAGTGGTAATATTCTCTATTGGTGTTTCACTCGTCTGTTTCTGATGTGACTCACCCTGAAAGTAGTCACTTTTTCCGTCCATGAAGATGTAGTTGACCAGAATGACGCTGAAGATGCTGGCCCACAGATGAATGTCACTGAAAACCAGCACGAATCCAACATCCTGGAGACAAAACAAAGATTCCCATCAAGAGGTGATTTCAGATGATGAAAATATCCTCATTATGTCCCCGAAAAAGTCAGGGGACATAATGATCGTATATTTCATTATATGTTTATTTTACCCCAAAAGGAAATCCCGGAAAAAAATCCTGTCAGTTGCATATTTCCACCACTAGGGGGAGTGTTATTTCCAAAAATCACAATTTTCCATCATTTCTCATCAGCTGGTCCAATTTAGTCCATATTTGGTGCACATGAATCGACTCGAGGAGATCTATCTGGAATATCTTGAGTTTAGTCTAATAATTCAATGTTTCAGTCTCTAGGGGGATCTTTTTTTTTTTTTACAAAAGAAGAAAAATACTGTTTTTCAGACATAACATCTAAACTGTTGGTCCGATTTAGTCCAAATTTGGTGTATATGAATACAGTCGAGGAGGTCTTTCTTATTTAAATTATATTTGACCTCAATAAATCATATTTTATGCAATAGGAGGAGCTGTTTTATTAAAAATATATTGTTTTTCTGCATTACTTCACATTTAATTTGAAGCATTTAATCAGGGGGATCAGGGGACAAACCCTCGCTGTGGGGGACGACGGCGTTGATGTAGTTACAAACAGTTCAAACTCACATAAAAGGCGTTGAAGAGGATGAGCAGTGGAATCTGTATCATGCAGACCTGCACAGCGATGCAGCTGCCCACCTCCAGACTGAAGAAAAATACACAAGTTAAAAAACCATTCGTCCGCCTGGAGGAGAAATTCGGATGAAATCTAACTCAGACAATCTTTACATGATGGCCTTCATCAGTTACTTCAAGTACAGTCAGACATTCAACTGTTATTTGAGGATGATGATGTCATCACAGAACCCTCGTACCTCAGGCTGATGTTGTTCTGCAGCGCGAACTGGATCCCATTGACAATCTCAGGCAGCTCTGGTACCATGGCCAACAGTGTGACGCCAATGAAGTACTGCATCAAGTACGGAAAAAAAAAAGATCTTTTAATGCAATAAAACACGCTGAATGAGGTTCAACAAAAAGAATTTGATTTTAAATGTACTGTAAATAAACATTAAATTGGACTTTAATTTACTGATAGGTATTGCGGGGATTGAGACAATTTGCATATTCTGTTATATGCCATTAATATAAATATACACTTGGGAGTATTATTATAAATATTACCTGGGAGATAGAAGTATTGTTCAACAAGGGCTCGATGTTGTCCGTGCTGAGGTCAGCACAGCACGCCATCAGCACCGTGGCAACAATCAGCACAGCGAGCGCCCGCCATCGGGACCAGTGGACCAAAAGGTGACCTGTTGGTGCCACAACGACACGCTTTATTTAACTTTAAGAAAAAAAACCCAACATTTATGACTTAAATCATTGTTGACAATGTTGGATTTAATTTTTCATGTGGATTAAACCCCTTCAGATTAACATTCTTCTAGTAACACAAAATAAAAAATAAAATAAACATGGAAACACATGAAAAAAAAGAGTTCAACCTAAAACAATTAAAAGACAGGATAAAAATGGGTTCAATAATGAACACAACCACTAGATGGCGACAGAGGAGAGGAAAAATGGGTTCAATAATGATCACAACCACTAGATGGCGACAGAGGAGAGGAAAAATGGGTTCAATAATGAACACAACCACTAGATGGCCACAGAGAGTAAAAGAGAAAATGGGTTCAATAATGATCACAACCACTAGATGGCCACAGAGAGGACAGGAAAAAACTTTAAATCAACCTGCGAGTCGCGACCCAGACAAGCTCACGACCCACCTGGAACGCCATGTCCACTGTCGCCGATTCCTGAATTGATGCATGAGTTGGCGGCGAGGATGTTGACGGTGGAGACCTCACCGTTGGAGTGGGAGATGTCGGTGCCCACCTGTGGGCTCTGAGCGTGGGCGTGGCCCGCCGGGACGTCGCTGATGTGGATGTCGTAGATGTGGGAGTGGGTCTTCAGGGTGAAGATGAGGCCGATCAGGTACGCAGCAGGCAGGAGGACAGAGATGGTGTAAACCAGCGGCCTGGAAAACAACGATTACTAAATAAGCAGATCAAATCTAGCTGGGTTTGGTAAAGTTCTGTGAAATGACTTACTCAGTTTGGGACAGGATCAAATGTGGGTCAGCCTGACTCTGTTCAAAGAAACAATAAAAAAAAAATGAAGGTAAATTCAAAAACATTTTAGGAGGCTGTTGTTGTATTTAAGTTCTGAAACATTCAGAAACATTTATATTTTATAATGAGAATATTTGGAATTAAACTGGAATTAAAAGTGTTCCTGAACTTAGAGTGGACTGGTTCGGGGAACAGTTCTGGTATGAATTGTTCACTTTGTTTACTGCTGCAGTTAGGAGGGAATGAAATTAGTTACAAGTTACGAATGTAACTACACTGTAAAAAAAAAAAATCTAAATAATTTTTTTGCTGGTAACACAATTAAATTTTATGAGAATTAAAAAAAATTTGACGCTGGAATTTCACGTTTTAATGCTTTTGGGATCTAATCATACACTGTAAAAAGGAAATTGTTGATTCCCTTGAAGGAAATTACCACTACTACTTTTTGGGTTTAAGATTCTTATTTAAGTTGTAAATACTTCATTTAATCTTTCATTTCATTTATTGTTTAATTTAATTCAACAGTAAAAAAAACTATTTTTTTGAGCTCATCAAATAGTCCTTTTTTCTTTTTTTTTTACAGTGTGTTATTGTCTTAAAATGCTGCAGGAATAAAAAAATAAAAAAAAGGAATCCATCAATAATAAACCAATAGTTACTTTTTGTTTTATTTAAGGTAAAACTGGAGGGTAAAAATTTGACTTTTGGGGGCTTTTGGGGTCTAATCAACGACTGTAAAAAAAAAACTGTTGATGAACTCAAATAATTTATGTTCTTAGCTGAAGTAATACAAATCACTTCAGCTCTGACTTTTAGTCTAACTTATTCATTTAAGCTGTAAACACTTGATGCACATCATCACGTCATGATTTCTCTCCGAGGAGGAGATCTTTCCACCTCCTCGGAGAGAAACCATGACCTCTTGACCTCCAGAAAGCGACGCCACCTACCGTGTCGTAGTGACAGTCCTTGCAGATGAAGGGGACGCTGGCGTTGCCTGGGATGTTGGTGCAGCTCTCGCACACCAGACGACCGAAGGTCTTGGAGAAGAGCGTGGGAGCGAACACACCTGGAGATGATGTCACAGAGTTTTAGTTTGACGTTCTGGACTCGCGGCGAAGATGTGTCTGATGTAGAACCTGTAGTACCTCCTACGGATATGAAGAGCAGAGCCGAACTCACGCCGGCCGAACGGCTGTTGAATCTCTGCTCTCGGTGTTTGATGCCGCCGATGATCATACAGATGCCCTGTTCAGATGAACGCAGGCTAACTTAAGTCAAGATCGGGCAAAATATGCAAATTTACACTGACAGCAGTGGTAGTACCAAAATAAAAGCATGACATAAACAGTCAAATCAAAGCGTCCCCTTTTGTACCAAAGTGGTTTCTGATCTACTTCCTGACCTGTAATTGCCCTAAAACAGGTTCTCTAGAGCAACCAAAAGCTCCCGGGTTAAAACCAAGACGCGATGTGATCATAGCCAGGGGGCGGGGTTTTCGTTTTTAGAAGCCTAAGTGACTTTAGCTTCTTCTCGTCTAACAAGAAGAACCTAAAAGCATGTGACCTATCCAAGTCGTTTTCTCCATCTTTGGTTTGTTGTTGAACTGTTCGATAAAGTTTTGTGTTTTTAAAACCACTGTGGTGAAAAAAGGGGCGGCGGCGTTCAACACGGACAAAAGCGATTTTCTTCAACGCGCTTTTATTTTGGCGATTCCGCCGACGTCATTGTAAATTTGCATTTTCTCTAAACATTTAGTTCCAACATTTGAGAATTTAGATTTAGAATCAACATTTAGATGTAACATTTACTTTTACAAACGGCGCCCCATAAGTTCACGCTCTACGGAACCGGGCCCAACGATGCGTAATGGTGCCGATCTGTGCGGCGCTCACCGGTATGAACAGGATGCATCCCAGCAGCGTCCCGGTGAGGGCAGCCTTGACGATCTCCTCGTAGCATTTGGTGGCGGCGCTGTGGCCCCGCAGCAGCGCTGTGATGTAGAAGGTCATCTCTGCGATGGAGCCAAACGTGGCGTTCACCACCGCCCCCACGGCAAAGTTACTCTGGGCAGAAATGCTGTGGGAATGTTGATCTTTAGTAAAACAGTTCTTCAGGTTCTACATCAGAGGGATCGGTACGTGTTGTTGTTGTTGTTGTCTTTACCTGGCTATTCCCATACCGATGTAGTAGGACAGAGGGATGATGGAGGTGATCGCCGTGGCGAACTTGGTCTCCGCTCTGAGGAGTTGATGGTCCCGGTCTGTGTAGCCGATAATCAGGGTGATCACCACCAGGGGGAGCAGGTCTGCGGAGAAGAAGACTTAAGGAGAACAAACGGACCGTGAACGGATCAGAATTTATTCAAAATATCCCTGAAAAGTCGGGGATTTTTAGTTGCAAATTTCTACCACTAGAGGGAGTTTTATTTCAAAAGATCTGGGACCTTAATTTCTCCTGTTGGTCCGATTATTTTTCATATTTTACTCGACTAGTTCATATTTTAAACACTAGGGGGAGCTTTTCTTTTTAAACACAGTTCCTCGAACCTTACTTTTCATAACCGTTGGTTCGATTTAGTCCAAATCTACCTGATTTAATAATTTAATTGTAGATGAAACAACGTTTTTCACATCCGAACTCCAGAAAACGACGGCGGTTTACACACTTCTCTTAAAAGTCCACTACTTTCTTTAGATTCAGTCCAAAACCCGTAAAAAGGATACTGACGGCGAAGATGTTGAGTCCTTGAACCGTGTATTTGTAGTAATACACGTTAAAAGCTTGATTACAGCATAAGACGGCTCTGCTCTCGTATCCACGAGTCTGCAAGAAAGAAGACGCAGCAAATTAATTCATCTGCTGTAAATTAAGAGATTAAAAAAAAAAATCTCAAATCACCCTGAAACATTTGATTTGAAGAACTTCGCCGCCTGAACAACATCCTGTTTGTTCTTTATACGTGAATGTGGAAAAGTCCGGTAAAGATGTTTCATTTAGATCCAAGCATTTTTAACAGAAATCTCACAATTTTGAAAAAAGAAAAAGAGTCCTGGATCCACTCCTTTACCCAGAACCACATAAAAGTACCTATTCTAGCCTCAGACACATCCTTCCCTCCAGTTTCATGGAATTCCTCCATTTTTTCACTTTATCCATAGCAAGATAAGATAAGATAACATTATGCACAATAAGATGAGAAAGGATCAGGGATATCAGGATATTAAAGGGATTAATTATGAAATAAGAAGAACATTTTTTTGGAAACCGACCGTTTCAGATAACGGAAGACGAGACTCAAAATCCGGATCCAGAAAATAGAAACATAATGGATATAAATATCTTCAGAATCTGTTCATGAAAGTTTTTTGAGATATTGCCTCCACGGCGGAGGTAATTAAATTCTTCAATCACCATTAGAATTTATAATCCTGGTCACTAGGATGAGTTTGAAAGAAGAGTTTCTAGGAAATATGAGCCAAAGGTTCAGTTTGGAAGGATTTAAGAAGATCAATCATATCTTTACTCACGTATAATCATCTCAAACTAAGAATCATTTTTGCTTTGATGACCTCATTTCTAAAAAAAGAAAAGAAAGGTAAAAAATCTGGCTAAGATGAAAAAGATACTAAAACTATTTATAATCTATGTATAATCCATGTGGTTAAAAGTGGGCGGTCTTTCATACGTCTGATCTGACCTACATAGAAGAAAGATCGGAGCAGACACGCTCATGAGATGGGCCGATTATTCACGCCGACATTTAACGGCGTTATTCGGAAGGACACGAGGAGCGCTGCCGTTCCATGAACCGTAGATGATACGGAGGTTATGAAAGAACATCGGCAGTACAGAACAAAAAATTCTTCAAAGCCCGACTATCACCAGAAAAACTTGAGCTTGTACCTCGTCCAGTTTGTGGACCCCGATGTCCTCTGGTGCCGTGAGGAGGATGGCGGTCAGGGCGCGGGCGTTCATCTTGGCTACAGGGATGGAGAAGACCAGCATCCAGGAGATCACCCAGGCCAGGGAGTGGACCACAACCAGGACCGGGTAGCCTAGCAACAACCAAACAAAAGTGCTGAAGCGACACTGCAGGGATGGAAAAAAAATTTAAAGGTTAGAAGCATTTAATGGCATGAAAAATGATTAAAGGGGCATTCCGTCATTTCTTACGAAGTGATTTCTAGTTAGTCGTGTTGCTGGTTCTGGGACTGGGATCTCGATAGGGACCGTTGGGGGTATCAGAAGGGGTGCAGAGTCCTTCTCCCTGACGGGGTCCGTCCTGTCCTCACTGTTGGTCTCTTCTGGAATGACCTCAAACTTTGGATGCCTCCGAGTGGATCTCATGTGAACATCACCAACCTGAAACAGAAAAATACATTCAGGTGATAAAGCTGAATAATTACTTGTTATTTTTACTCCCTCTAGTGGATAAAATATACATTTTTTGGGTAAAATATGAAAAATGAAAATTAGATCTCCCCGAGGCGATTCATCTACACCAGAATTTGACGAAATCGATGTAATTTTTAGGGAGTTATTTTAAGAAAAACTTTATTTTTGGGGGGAAAAAAAACCCTAGTGGGTAAAATATGAACAATTAGTGTGAAATATGATACAAACAGGATTGATAGATTTCCTCAAGTCAATTCATTCGCACCATAATTTGGAGATTGAGGAAGTATGTCTTGAAAACGTCTTGAAAAGTTCTCCCTCCTGTCAGAAATATAAAACTGACATTTCCCAAAATCAATCCAGTTCTTCCTCTCACTAAGATCAATGTGGGTATAAAATCTGAAAATGATCCATGTCACAGTTTTGAGTTATCGTGTTAACATGAAGACTTGCTGTGATGACGATTCCATATACACACACATATATATATATACACATATATATACACTGTATATATATATTTGTATATATTTAAGTCTTACCTTTTCTATGGACTTCCCAAAAGGCCAGATGAAGTACCACGCCATCTTCAAACAAAGTCTGCCTAAAAAAGAAAGAAAGATGACACAAATAAAAAATGGCTTCCCTTCATACGTTTGATGCCTTCAGTAATTTGAGGGTTTTTATGAGATACCCACCGTAAGGGACCCCGAGGATGGTCAGATACATGACTGCACACATGAGCAGATAGATTAAAGATATCCACCATCCAAACAAAAAGACATAAACTAAGTTTCCAAACGTGAGCACTGAGCCTGAAAGAGAGGAAATCACAAACACAGGTTTCCAGCCACTTCCTGTTTGTCTGCTTTTAGAGAATTAGGATTATAACGTGAGGAAAGAACGACCTTGTCTGAGTTTAACGACGGTAAAATCAGAGTAGAGCTCTTTGATGAAGTCTGACTGGTTTTCAATGGGCCTCTCCGTCACGTTACCTTTCCACTTCCTGAAGCCAAACTGAGAGAAAAATGGGATTTAGGACGAAAAATGTTCACACAAAAATACAACGTATAACTTCCACAAGACGGAAACATCTGCAGCAATCCAGAATGATTTAAACAAAAAACATGAATGAGATGCAAAAAATGGAGAAGATCTGAGACCATTCCTCCATACATAAACTATCCAGCTTCTTTTCAGGTTCTGAGGTCCACGCTGGTGGACTCTCCTCTGCAGCACATCCCACAGATGTTCTGGTGGGTTTAGTTCA